>NW_010580220.1:214824-242918 GCF_000705375.1 Tinamus guttatus
GCCACCCCGTGACACCGCTGCGGAGACGCGTCCTGGAGCGGGGCAGCTGGGTCCTGCGACTGCCAAGGTCACTGCAGTGTCTCCCAAGCAGTGAGCACGGGGCCGGCAATTCGCAGCGAGGGCCGAGGGGCAATTCGCAGCGGGCAGAGCCGGGCCTGCAAAGGCCTGCGTATGCACCCCAGAAACACGTTTATGTCTAACATTAGCAGAATGTAGTATATTTTCACCAATTTTGGCCTTTTAAGCACCATTTTCTCTCTTCTCATTATTATTTACCTATTTCCTATCCTAGCCTCCACCTCATCCAGGGAAAATGCCCCACTGGTTTCCACCCGAGAATCTTTCTCTGTTACTAGTGCCTAGGCCTATGCGTACTTTTTATACAGGTGTTTTAATTTCAAGATCCCTTTTCAAAAAGAAATCATCATTAGCTGACAGCCCTTGTTCTGGGAGGCTACTAATGACTTCAGCAAGATTTTTTATGAGAGCTACCAGCTTTCATCATGTATCCTAACTGCAGCAGGCTACAGAAATACCTTTATTTCAACAAGCCATCAGCATCCAGTTCAGGAGAGTTTAACAAGACAGGTAGTATTAAGTGTGTTTAAATGATGGGAAGAAAAGACAAGAAAGTGAGGACAGGAGGGAAAAAAAAAATGATGGAGGGGGAAAGATTTCTTTGCCGTAATATAATTTCTGTATTCTCTGCCCTCTCCTTTAAAAGAAGTGCTTTGGGTCTCATGTGAAGAATCCTGTAGCTCTCACTTTTTCCCAGACTAGAAGCAGGTCTTGAACAGAACATACTGCTCCAAGGTCCTTTGCAGGGAGTGGAAACCTTTCCTTTCTGTGTGTCTGGGTGACTGACAGTTTGCAGAGGCAATTGTCTCATTAAATATCATTAAATCATTAAATATGCTGCAACCTGCAGCTCACCAGGAGAGTAGCCCACAGGAACAGATCAGTGCTGGCCCTGGAAGACTTAGCTTGTTTCTCCATCCAAGATTCACCCATTTTTTTCTGCTCCCTTCCATCTTGCCTATGTCTTCCTTTATATTCATCATCTAAGAGAAACTGCGATTTCCCAGGTGGCCATACCCAGTGTGGGATCCATGCAGGAAATAAACTGGGTGTATCACTTTGGCCTGACTGCAGCTAACATCTTTTCAGGGCTCTGCATCTCTCTTGACAGGCAAAAAAGAAGGTAAACTTACCAGTCTTTAGGATTGCTGTGCTTTTTTTTTTCAGTATCTGTGTCCCATGCTCTTGAATGCTCTGCAAAATTTGACATTTTTCTATTCTGGTCTACTAGGTTCTATTCCCTTCTAGCGATAGAACTAGAAGATTGTAATTAATCCTAAAAATATTAGTGATGAGAGACAAATAAAATAAGGTATTCTCAAAAATATCCTGGTGCTTGTGAATCCTAGGGGTTACTGGTTTATACAAAAGCTAGGCATCATGTGAGGCTGTGTATCCCCTCGCCCCTCCTAATCTGCTGGATAAGCTCAGCAGTTTCTCTGTTCACCTGGTGGTTGAATTGTTTTGTACCAGAGGTGTCCTCGAATGATGAGGCAAATGCTTCTGACGTCATTTTAGTTTGTGATCTGAGGCTTGGATTTTAATCCAATTTTCCAGAGTGACTCAGAAATGTGCCTCATCACAGCAGTGCTAAATAAGGCCTCCCCAAACAGAGAAACTTTGACGGATCCACTGCATTTCAAGAAGGCTCTGAAAGTCAATGTGACTTAATTAGCTGCTCATTTCTCATGGTTGTTTCAGCACTTTAAAGGCCAGGAATGCACAGAAAGCAAGTCCCAGGGAGTAGATATGGAAATTGAGAGGGAAGGAGGAATGCTGATATCTTCTTCACACAGGGAAATGGGATAAAAGCAAATTCCAAAAATGAAGGATCGTGTTTTTTCTTGCAGCAGCAGAGTCTGAAAAGTGGCAAGCATAGGACATGGTCTCAGAGTGCATTTCTAGTTTGTTCTCATGTGCCTTTACTCTGTGTCCAGAAAAGAGAGTTTCAGTGTAATAGTTTGTTATTTTTTGGTGTAATAAGATCCTTGGCCATTTCCTCATCTCTAATTCTGATATTATGTGTACTCCTAAGAGGTTCTATTTTTGATAGAGTTCTTTGGTCTAATCACTTATGGTATTTTTAGTATCGGTGATACAGAGCGGTGTTTTAACAGGGCATGGTTGCCTGGTGGGCCATCTTCTGCTGGGCCTCTGCAGTCACCTGGGAAGGCAAAACTACCTTGCTAGTATCAACGGCCACTACCAAATGAAATCTGGAGCACTAGCTAAAAAACAGCCATTAGATGCTGTCACTGGGATATGAAATTAAATTAAGCAGCTGGAATGTCTGCTATCCTGGTAACATCATCAGCCATATCAAAGATAATCACTGCTTTTATTACCACATGCACAGGATGCGGCTGGAAGTAAAACTGCTGATTATCAGATCTCCATTTAGTCAATTTTAACTTCCAGATCAGAGATTTGAGTCGTCAAAAAGGACATTTAAAAAGAGATCAGCACCTTTGAAGTGAGAACACATAAAAGCCTGGGGGGCAGATGTACAAAACTTCTGTACACGGTGTGTACCAAAACCACAGATGATGTTTCTTGTTTTATAGGGGTACAGGGAGAAAATAAAAAATGCAAAGGCTGCTCAGGTTAGGATGCAGACAGTTTGGTAGTGGTGTCAAGAAAAAAAAGCCTTATTTTTTCTGCTTTAATGCTCTGGTAATATTTTTCCGGGAATCTGAGAGTTCAAAGAAAGCAAAAGTTCCAATTACTAATTATCTTCATATTCACACTGCTGGACTTTACATTTAGGGCCTCTGCCCTGATCCAAGATGTGTGGTTGTGAATCATCAGAAGATCTGAAGAAAGCACTGCTGTTATTGTGGTTGAGACACTCGGCAAATATGCACTTAAATATGTGGAGCTGGAGGAACAATAGGGTAAAAGTCACTTAGCCCCGGATTCAATGAGGTTCTGCAGTGCAGCACCACGGGCTTGTAAGGGAGCTGGCTGTAAGGCCAACAGGGCACATGCAGCATCAACAACCTTATGCCAAGAGTAGTCCTGGCTGTAGAGATTCGTGCAGAAAGGCTGAAGAAGGTAGGTGTATTTTTCTTACAAAATAAAGTTATGGAAGAAAACTGAGCAGAAGGCAAGAGCGGGGCGTAAGGTCCATCACAACTTCTGAAGTGTAGTGCTGCTACTCCACTGGCTAACGCTGTAATACGGGCAGTTTGCTCATATTCAGAGCTCCCACAACTCTGCAAGAGCTTTTTTTGGGAAAAAGAACAAGCAAATGGAGTTTGATAGGCATATCAGATTTAGGAGGAACATTTCCTAAGTGCACCAAAATGTTTGGGTATTGAATGAAGCTAGTTTAGCATTAGAAATTCTAATTTTCTCTTGGCATTAATTTGTGATTGTAAAGGTTTGCTTGGATCCTGATAAGAATTTCTCTGTCAGAAGGGAAAATTAATGTACCTTTATGGAGAAAAATTTATGCAGTAATCTGGTCAAGTGCTATTCTTTAAGGGACTGGTCGGTGGGGATTGTGAGTGAAAACAGACTCTAGTCCTTTTATCTGTGGCTGACTGTCACTTCTTACCAAGAAAAGCCTCTTAGCTTTATCATCTTTTATCCCCCAAAAGGAACTTTTCTCGTCATTGGGGGGAAAAAAAACAATTGATTCCTTGTCTTCACTGCGTGGGCACTGTAAGGGTGGCCCAGTGAAGGATGTGGTGTGAAGCTCTTTGAGTGCCTCTGAAACCTGAATTCTCCTCGCTGTGTTCAGCTGGTCAAATAGATGCCCACTGTGTAGGAAGGCACGGACTGTAACAAAGCCAGGAGAGACCTTTATAAGGGAAGGTTAGTTCATGAGCGGCGCCCTTACTGGCTTAGGGGGTCAGCCCTTCTTTGGGCTGTGTCAGCATCCTTGGAGAGCTGGTTAAAGAAAGAGGTATCGTGTGCCTTTTACAGACAGCAAAGAGCAGACCCAATACCCTCTGAAGCTAATTCAAAGTTTCCAGTTGATGTGAGCTGACAGTGCAGACGTCATTCCCCCACAGAGGCTGGTGCCTGTGTACTGTGCTAAAATCCGTGTGGAGGGGATGATTTAGTTGCCTCGGAGTGCAAGCTGCTGAAATGCAAAGCCCTGACGAGCAGTCTTTGCCTTTGCTAACTTAGAGGGCTTGAGGAGAACAGGATCCTTGCCCACTTACAGCTAATATTTTCTCATTTTTAGTAGCAGCCTCAAGTGTTTCTGCTTTCATTACCCCAAATGGGCTGACGTTGCCCTGCAGCCAGTTTCAGTGCCCACAGCACAGATGCTATAAGGGATGAAAAGGGCAAAAGGGCTCTAAGCAAGAGTAAGAAAAACTTCTTTTCCCAGGTGTCCCATAAGTTTCTTCCCCAGAGTTCACCTGATTGGAAGTGGGTGTTGTGTCTGAGTGAGGCACCAAGGTTGTATTCCAGGCAACCTTGACGGGGTATTTTCACACAGGCTTTTTTTTTGCTGGGCAGCCAAAGTTTAACAGTGCCGACTCCATCAGAGACCAGCTCCCCCGCCGCTCCCCACCTCCAATTATTCCGGCTTTCTCAGGGAAGAAGGCAAATTTCCAGCTCGATTGTCCAATTTGTTTGTTAATAATTGAGACAGCTTGTCTTTTGCCTTAGAGAAGGGCTCCCCGTGTGCAGCCAGGTGAGCTGTTTGCCTTCGGTGTCTGCGTGGGTATCAGATAAGCGGCGCTCTCCCTCAACCTGACAATTCACTCGAGAATAATCTGATCTGCTTTGCTTTGCTGTTTCCTCTTGAAGTGGACAATGGCTTTTCCCCTGTTAAAAAGTTGACACAATGAGACAAGTGTGTGATTATTGTCATTGGAGTAACTTGAGATAGCCCGATGTAATGCGAGTAACCTGGGCTCGCTGCCCCTTGAATCCAGCTGGGGCTGATTGGCATATCTGTACGTTTTAACTTGTCTGGAAGGCTCTTATCTCCTTGGTGCACAGCATCGGTTGCAAATTTTAAACCTTTCTGTTCAATTTTATGCTTAAATATGTTCCTCTTCCCCTTTCCTCCTTAAGGGTCCTGTTGAGGAGCTGCTTTTGCTTTGTTTTGGTTGCTGGGCTTGTTTGAAGTAAATGCAATAACTCCTTTAAAACAAATGAACTGGGTGGGGGGAAGCAGGTAATGCAGCTGACAGACAGGTGATCCTGATAACACCGTCTGGTGCCTGATAGACTGCCCTCGAACATCTGAGCCATTCACACCATTTTAGACAGTTAACACTGGTTCTCCACTACTGAGCAAATCATTACTTTCCATCCCAAGCCATTAAAGTCAAGACCTCCTGGTGCCTTTCGGGTGCAGCCTGTGGTTATAAGCCGATGTAGAGGAGAGGCACCCCCTGAGAAGTGCTGCAAACGTTGCACCTTGGTGCCTCCGGGCACGCGGGAATGGGGATGTGGTGCCAGCCCTTGGCAGCTGCCAAAGCAACCCCTTTATTTTATTTTTATTTTTTAACCTGTGCTTCTCTTTGAAAAGACTCAGATTAAAAATGAATCTTGTGAACAGCCTTTCCTTTAGCAGTGTTGCACTGTAAATGTCACTTCCTTTATTTGTAGCGGAGGTGACAGAAGAGAGGGGTCTGAAGGCACAAATGGCATGCTCCAGGGGAGAGGGGAGGAGATGAGATGTTCTAGATGAGGGTAGGATGCTGTTTTGGTACTAAATTTGTCCCACTGAAGTAAATCTGTTTGGAAAAACCCACAAACTACCTCTGTTTCCCCCTGCCGTATGTAGAGTCCCGTTTGTGAATGTTCAGCGATTCCCAGGACTTAAATTCCCAGCTAAATGGCCATGGTGCATTTTTCCTGTCTGCTGCTCTTGTAAACCCCAGCCTTCCTCCTCAGGCCAGGGAATGACTCAGACCAGGTAATTAATTTGGGTTTGGGGCTCCTGGCGTTGGGTCGAAAAGGCTGTAGCCCTGCAGCGCAAAGCACTGACCCGGTATAAATTCACTGTGCTGGTGGCAAGTGGTACAACACAGTAGCTTTGTGGTGGCAGGTTTTATGTCCTGGCTAGCACAGAAGCATCGAGGCTGAATGAGCTCTGCATTTTATGCTCTGCAGAGGTCTGATCTTTTGGCCACACTTGACCCGAATCCAACCTGTACCAGCCCATAGTGCCCAAGTCTGACGTTCATGCTGAGGAACCTTGGCCTCTTGTCCTGCAGTTCATCCTCCTCCATCATTCCTGGTGTTGGGTCTTGCCCTTCTGCCCGTGGTGGCACGTTGAAGGGGCAGGCTGGTCTCCTGCCTGCCTGTGCCCAGCTCCAGGGCTGGGAGCGCTCGGAGTGTCTGCCCGCTCCACTGAGACTTTCCTTCCCAGGGACAAAAATATCCAGTATCTGGTCTAGGCTCCCTTCTCGGCTGTTTTTTGCCCCATTCTGTTGTTTAGTGGAAGTTTTCCACTTTTGTGCAGCGGCGTATTCAGCTTTCTCCTCCTTTCTCTGCTGCATGAGGGCCAGAGTATCCCTAGGATGCCCATCAGGGCTGTTCCTGGTCTCCTGCTCCTTTGCCACCTGACCTGGCAGGATGTAGGCTACACCTGGGACAGGTGGAATACTTAGGATCAGCCTCCCTAAAACTGCACCCACATCTCTTCACCAGGCATCTCTCTTTTTTTAAAAAAAAATAAAAATAAAAAATAAAATGTAACAGTGCTGCATGAGGTCTTGCAAGCTACCAGACAACGTGATTGTGGAACAATTTCATGTTGTTCTGTTCAGGTTAGGATGAGAAGCCAATAAACCCTCTCCTTTGAAAGCATTTTGCCTCTCTCAAACTCATGAGCCTTTGTGTGACTCGCTCTTCTCTTTGCATTATACACAGCGGGATCATAAGATTCGCAAATGAGAAATAAACGGAGAATACTGTGATTAAAAATGTACAATACATAATATAACCTTGCACAACAAAATTAGTACTTTGCTAATTTAGTCCCAAAGCATATTGATTAAATGCATTTTACCACTTCAGTGTATACTGGAAAATCCAATTAATATAAAAAAAGGAAATGAAAACATCCAAGTCACTGAACTCTGGATCATAAATGTTAATCCATCCTGCAGTATCTCTGAATAGAATACTCACTAATTTTCTCTCATTGTTACAGAACAGATTTCCCATAAAATAATATTGTAATTGTTTGGGAAAAAAAATGTGTTTGCCTTTTGGTGTTTCCGTTTGCTCCTCCTTTGTTGAATTCATTAAAAAAGGCTGTCTTTTTAAGGGGAACAACTTTCAGCAAAGAATCTTCTTAAGAACAAACTTTTAATACCAACAATATTGAATATTTGCTTTATTATAAAATGAGGTGTGTTGCAATATTCAAAGACAGCTACAGTTTTTGACCAAATTCAGATTTTTGAAACAAGAAAGGTTAGAGGAAATAAATGACTTTTTTTATTATATGCGGGAAATGGAGATGAGATTATTGCCAGAGCAAACCTTTTGGCAAGAAGCTTGTGCCAACTGCAGATAGGACATGGAATGGAGTTCTAGTATCTGGGACCTAAAGTCAGGGGCAGGAACTCAAGACTCTACCAGTCTCCGTATGTTGTCAGAGCAGAGAAAATCCTGTGGTTTTTTTTGACCTAATTTAATTCATGCTGGAATGTTAAACCTAAATTCTGCAGGTTGTGGGTAATCTGCTGAGGATGAGGTGATTTTGTACCAAAATTCAGGACTTTGGGCAAGTCTCGGGGCAAAGAGGGTAAGTGCAACTCAGTGTCGACAATCTCTAGTGAGAAAAAGCAGTAGCGTTGTTGCTGCTGAGCAGAGAAATGTCAGGGGACTGAAATTGTGACAAATAGTAGTTGATGAGCAAGTTAAGGTATCTGATGCTCGTGAACTCTTAAAATTCGTGATATTTTGATAAGCTGTTACGTTTTTAGCCTTGTATCGAATACAGGAGGGGAAAAAAAAAACAAATTTAAAGTAATGTTTGCACAGACAACATTTTTATAATTTTAGTCTTGCAGCATTCGTAAGGCACCTATTAGAATGTGTTATTGTCAAAGCGGATATTGGTGGTGAGGCATCCCTCTTGGAACGGCATGTGCAGATGTCTCTATTAGTTCCGTGTCTCGGTGACTTCCCTGGAGGCTCTTGGCTGGGAGCAGCTCCTCGCAGGATCCGTGGAGAAGCCCTGTGCTCTTTACTCCCCTTGTTGCGGGTGGTGTCAAAGACGGCGTTTTTTTCTCCGCGATTTTATCTTTATGGGCAGAAGAGGAACTGAAATGCGCGCTATAAAAATGAAACGTTGCTCTCAGACAGACATTCTTTCGGGCTGTTTTAATAAATACTTTCTTCCTCCAAAAGGACAGAATTTAGAAGTTTATTGTAGTGAAAGTCTCGTAAATTTTAGCATAACTTAGCTTGCTTTTAAATAAGTACATTCAAACAAATACTAATATATGATATACTTGAATACACCTAAGACTCTTTTAGTATTATATTTTAGTATTATGTGTGTTGATATAGCCAAGTTTTGCTGCTGTTATAATAGTACTTTACTCACCAAAAGCCCATCTGAATCCAGAACTATAAAACATAGCAAAGGAATTATAAAACAAGTATTTGATTTTTTTGAGTGAATATATGAAATATATTTTAAAATATGATATACACTTGCATTTCACCCTATCACAGTATATAGCAGTGTTCTATATGAAATAAAACTGACTTAGTATGATGATAATTTATCCTGTGTAACATAACCATGGCATTATATATTCTTTGTATTTGGACAATTGTGGCTAGGAAACACCTTCTCCCCCAGAATGATACAATGTCCAATTTAAATCAAGCATGTTAAAGACAGACTTTTCAGACTGTCCTTCCCTTGTTCCCCTTTCTATAGAAAGGACCTAATTTTGCTCTCCTATATACTACAAGGAATAGCCGAGAAATGTAATATATCTGAGCAGAGAGGAACTGGGATCGGGGATGCAGAAGAACAAAGGCAGACTCTGATTCATTCTGCGTCCTGGGTAGGAGAGAAGTGGTTATTCTGCAAACCTTAGCTTATCCCTTGACTTTTATTTCTCTCTGAGAGCACCTATTCTGTTGCTTAAAAATGTTCAATTAATTTTCTCTTTGCTAGTTTAGCTTTGCTTTGCACCACGTAACACAGGACCTGACTAAAGTCAGATAAATTGATATATCCTCACCCCCCTCAGTGACTTAGAAACAGTCTGTATTACTGGCTCTCTAACATCATGTGCTGCATTTATGATTTTAGGTGGGCAGATCCTCAGCAGGTAAAAATGGGCATCATTCAAGAACCTTTATGTAGTTATATTGAATTTAATTATAAATACTCTTAATTGAATTCCATAGAATTTCTAGTTAAACAATTAGTAAATATATCACAAGTATTTTTTATTATTTTGCTTCCGTTTAAAAAAAAAGCTTTTCTTTTTTTCTTATTTTGAGAAGCATGCATGTGTTGAAGATGCAATATTAATTTCCTAGAAGGTATTCTTAAATACACAAACACTTTGGAAGTTCAATAAAACGCCATACAAGAATAAGGAAATAGTTAATCCATTCTTTGCTTATAGCCTTGATTAGCTGTCATACAAAAACTACCTGTGAGGCCAAATCAGGTTATTCCAGTGTTCATTCTTCCATCAGCCCAAAGAGGGTTATTAGCTCATTTTGGTTGTTCATTGGCGGAAAGTGTCTGCCTGCGAATGTACTTAATTTGAAGGGGCAAAACTAACTGCTAAAAAAAAGTATTTATCTTACCCTGCTGAAGTGCAAAATGCCTTTGATTGCCGCTAAAGAGCTCTTATCTTGTAAAATTGGTTGCAGTATTTGCATGTTGCTTTCTCCTTCTTTTTGCTTGATGCGTTAAAGAAGAGTGCGATCTTTTGCATTTTGAAACGCTTGTCTTTAGGTTCCTATGTGCCTACGTGAAGGTTGTGCATCCTCTAGGATATTTCTTCTTCGTCATTCCACTTGCAAAACTAATCTGTATCAGAAAAAGGCGAAAGGGAGATAGAGACTACAAATTTAAAAAGAAAAAAATACTAGTCATGACGTTTTGACAATTTCTTTTCCTTGAAAGCCACTGCATGACAAAATAGTAATAATTAATTGTATCTAATTTATTTCATAATTCCTTATTAAGGGTAATTGGTTTTGGAGCATTATTGTACCTTGTTAGATACCTGTTGTTTTACAGCCTAGAAATGCCTACATTTTACAGAAGGGATTATCAACCTTTTAGTCATATTAGGAGGTTTCATGAACAAATGCTTTGAAAGTCCTATTTATTCATAATAAGAACGCTGTTAATTCATTTGTGATTTTTTCCTGAGAGCTCAGAGCTCCAAAACTGGCCCTATGGTGACAGCGTATGTCTTTCAGTGCAAAGAATTTGGAGCATGTTGCATATATTTATTCAGCAGCCTTTCAGTACCCCTAAAAAGCTAGAGATTAATGCATGGGAGTTAATCCAGACTTGAGTGACGTGCAGCCCACCTCTTAGGAGTTCAGTTAGTGTTTAACCACAACGCTACACAACGTCTCAGGACAAGAAGCGAGGAAAACACCAACCATTTGAAACCATATGAGGGATTAAGGATGGTAGAATGTAATTGCTTGATTAGAAACATTGGAGTCAGCTTTCTTATGGTAAGAAAAAATGGCATGGGATTTTTTTAATTACTGGAAATACTCAGTACTTGTTTCTTAGCTTATCAACAACATGTTGTAGCTGTGTCACGCAGAAACATAAGCTTGTGAATTAGCCCTAAGGCAGTGTCCTATATACGGCTCTGAAGGTGCCTGGGTGTGGGATCCCCTGACTCAGAGGAAGAGTGCCTCCTACTGATGCTGCCTTTACCCAAACACGGCCCTCGCGCTCCTGATGGAGCTGACAGCTTTACAACCCACGGCTGGGCCTGTCAGAGCATCCTTCTTTCCCCCTTTAGCTTCTTCTCTAATAAACCTGTTAAACGCTTTGCATTAATAGAGGGACTTACGCAACGCGTGCCTTGCTGCCTTTGACAACTCATTCAATGTCAACCATCAACTATTTTTTTTAATGGACGCACAGCATCCCTGGTGCGATTTTTTTATTTTATTTATTTATTTTTTTCAACTTTTGATGTCAGACTGATAAGCCTGTGAAACAGAACGGATGCGCACAGCGCCGCTTGCTCCCAACCGCTGACAGGGAGGCACCGAAGCAGAACCTCGCGAAGAGCGACCCGGTTCTGCACGCGCGACCACGCAAGGGCCCAGCGACCGGTCACCGGGCCCACCTAACGTAGCGGTTTCGTGACATCCCGGCCAAGAACAGGCAGAGAGGGCGAGTTTGTGAAAGTAATTATATAAAGCTGATGGCAGGGGACTGAAAGAAGTGTGGAGGGGGGACGGGGAAAGGGGGGAAGAAAGCGATTTCACCGCTTTGACAATGTCCACAGCTGTGATGTCATCGACACAAAGATGATAATAAAATTTGGCCAATGTGGTGTCAACTACACCTTGCTCCTTTTGTCTTTCCCCTCGTATAATTTTGTATCCATGTGTGAATCGGCTCATTAGTGGAGGAGAGTGAAAATTGAGGTCAGGGTATTTAAACCTGACCTGTGCAAAGGCCATGCAATGCCTAAGCCCACCGGGGGTTTCACTTCAGAGCCCCAGACCACCCTTGAAGGTGACACCAATTCAAGCCTCATTTTATAAAGGCCTTATTAATTATTGTCCTTATAAGAAGGAGAAGCCATATAAAGAAATGTGTCATTCTTAGAGTAGGAGTAGGCAGGAGGAAAAAAAAAAAGAGAGAGGGAGAGAGAGAGAGAAAGAAACAGAAGATCAAAAGAGAGCTTTTTTTTTCCCTTTTGCTTTTCATGCCTCAGAACCTCAAAGGAGGTCGGGGAACAATCAGGCTTAGGGGTCTCGTGTGCTTTCTGGCAATTAGACTCAGCTGATGGGCTGAAAGGGATTGAATGGCAGGGTTCAAGGCCCTTCTCCAGAGCTTCAGACAACAGGCTTTTCCAAAGCAGCAGAGCAGCAGACACCACTGAAATCATTTCAAATGGAGACTTACAGCCAGGGATTCATTAATTCACCGGCCTAAACAATTACTGGAACATATAATGTCTCTATATACACTTTGATAAAGACTGTCATCCTAGACCTTCATTTTCCCTATTTTTATTAGAGATTTTTAATGTCAGGTTTGAAAAGAACCTTTTATTTCTTCAATTATCAAATTAAACCTTTTATTTTTTTTTTCACGGGGAGGGGAGGAATAAAAATTCCAGAATTTTTGTTTTATGGCTACAATTGATTTGAATTACAAGAGGAGACTGAGAAAGTTTTGTAAAGCATCCTTAAACCTCCACCCATAAATAGGATGGGAGCCTGAGTAGCAAGAGATCCCATCCTCCTCCCTTTAAAGAGGGTGGTCTGGGACAAATAGATTTAAATGAGCTTGATGTGAGAAAATTAGCTAATAAGGGACATGCAGCAGAGAGCCCTATGGATGCAGGCAGCATTGCTGTTAGCCCGGTTTGAACCAAGCAAACTGTATTAGCACTTTTAGTGCAGTACAAATGTTTGCAAAATAAGAACAACATATTATATTTTTCTTTTTTTTTTTTTTCCTCTAATATGTAATTATGTACCCAGAGGTGAAGGGTTTTAGTGCAGGACTGTGGTCCCATTACGAAGCATACCTGAGTATCCCTGTGAAGATTAGAGCTGGGGACAGTGAGAGGTCCGTCCCTCTGGATCAGTTCTGGCAAGGACCAGGTGTGCTTGCTAGACGAAGCACAGACCAGATGTAAACAGTCCTGTGCCAAGGTAGATAGAAAGTCTAATCAGGGACGGTCAAGAGTGGTTTTCAGTATAAATTTTTTTTAACTAAATGAAGTTGTATGTATATTTATTACTTAGATATTGGGTTGTTTTTTTACTTTGCTTTGTGTTTTTTTTTTTTCTGTTGGGTGAGAAACTTCAAAACCATGCCTGTTTTATCATGAAAATTTTTCAGCTGAAAGCGTTTTGTTTTGGAGGTTATCGGAGCGTCTTGCAGAAGCGATGGCTCCCATGGCCCCTGTCGTGTTCTCTGGAGCAGTGCCCTGGTCAGGCACCCGTCAAGCGTCACCTCCTCCCTGCGCCAGCGGTGCCGCGTGCGGTCGCAGTCGGGCTGGGTAGAGCCGTTCACGGAGCAGAAAGAGGCTTTAGGCCTTCTACACTGCAGCTTTCAGAAAAGAAACCAACTTTCTGCTCTCCCCATGCTGGAGACTGTGTTGGAGGAATCCTGCATCCGAAGGCACCACAAATGTTTGCCTCTCGCAGGTCTGCTGCTGGGCCTCGTGCCCACGCAGAAGCCCTGCTGATGCTTCCTAGTCATGACCATAACATGAAATGTCAGTAATTCTACTGACATTTCCCGTGCAGAAAAACAGTGCTGAGGGTGGGAGATGTCCTATTATGCCATTCCAGTAGTGACTGCTTTTTTGGATTGTTTCCAGAACGCTGCTTTCTGCTGCTGCTTTGCGGGAGTGAACCAGTTGGAGCAGAAGCTAGGGAGACCTCCCAGATTCAGGGATATCACTGTCTTGGGAAGAACAGTACTGTTAACTCTGACAAGTACCATTTTGGGCTTTCTGCAGGGCCAGGAAAATGACACTAGGAAATTGTACGCAGCTTCCCATGTCATTTGTTTTCAGGCATGATAGAATAAAAATTATTGTTTAGTTTTCTGTAACTGAAAATTTAAGCTTGCATGTCATCAAATGATTCAAAATACTGAGACCCTTGAGCATAACTCTGTAAGCCTGCAGTAAGTCTGAGTTACTTCCTCCCTGGCTGTGATCCCATTTTGGAACTTCAGAGACTAGCTAAATCACAGCACATAGGCCCAAACGATGCATCTGGGAGTTAGCAGAATTCATTACTGTACTCGTGGTGCCACTAGAGGTTTCCATCAACCAAGACGATTATGATGGGAATCTACTGGATAATTGCTACCCACCTATCACACCTGGGGATGCTCCATTAAATAGGCTCTTTTGGATTCTTTTGTTTATAGTAGCAGAGAGGGAGGGATGCAGAAAGGAAGGATGGATTAAAGTGAGCCACTGCAAGTTATTGTGCGTAAGTGCCCTTTCCATTACAACAAATGAGTGCTATAATGAGATTCACTGAGGGAAGTTGTAGCTCTATTATACCACCAGGCTTACTTAATAGATGAAGCTAACAAGACTAGAGATTAGAGTTGCCTGTTTTGTGTGGTATCCAGGCCATGGGATTTCCTTCCATTGCACTCCTTATGTGTGACTTACAGTTTTAGTTGTCTTGTTAGCATACCAAAATTGTCACTATTTATACTCTACAGTTGGATTCTGAGGTACTTATTGCGCAAAGCTTTCATATTTCCCTTAGGTACAGCAGTACCCTGCAGTATTAACTTGCATTAAAGGATATTTTAGACTATTAATTTATTACCTGTAAAACTCTTCCACTTTGGCTGGATCATAATGATGGTGCTTCTTATGCATTTGTGTGAGTAACTTGTTGAACTCGTTTTTGTGAACTCTGCGTTGCTTCCCTGACCTGGGTACATCCTTTCCCTGGGGTAACAAATAGCTCTGTGATAAAGCTCCACTCTTTTTTTTTCCTGAAATATTCATGTTCTGTTTTTGCTGCAAAGCTACAGAATATTCTCATATAACTGCAATTTTGTACCTCTCTCCTCTTCCCCTCTGGTTGCATTCTTGCATATTCCAGTCTTCTGTGTTTAAAGCATGTTTTTAACGCAAACTAATCAGTGTGCTACCTTGAAATGTAGGGAAGAACTCAAAGGAGGATACAAAACCATATTCCGCTACCTCTTCTTTTAAAGATGCAGCAGCCTAGCAGCCTTGGCCAATGCAAATGTTGTTGGTAGATCCATGGCACAACTGCTCTGCTCCCTGCGTGCTTCACAGTATGAAACATGAGGGAATCTTCTTCCCCAAATGTCTCTCCCTATGGTTTTGGAGGCTATTCTTTCAACTCAACCCACCAGCCACCTTCTGCTGTAATCTGTCTCTTCCCCACCACTCTGCCTCATTCCCAGAACAAGTGTCTTTGTCCTTGCCCACTGCCCATTTATACCATTCTCAATCAATCTTCATTGAATACAGCAGTACATCATTAACTTGTCTTCCGGCAAGCCACTTAACCCCCTAAACCCCAGAGCAGATTCATTACATTGCCGTCTTCCAAAGAACGGTCACATCCACACTTGACTTAGGCTATTACTTAGTCCCAGGATTCATCATCCACATGGGTAGTTTTTTTGCTCCTGATGGAATTGGCATGACAGCATCTGGAGCATATAGCAAGAAGATATCCTGGGAAAAAGGCCCTGTTCTCCAAGCCTGTCTAGGTAATTCTCATCAAACCTGCTCTTCAGGGTTAACTCCCATGGGAGACAGGAGTGGTCATGGAGCCCTTCCTTGTGTATGGTCATGGTAGCTGCCAGTGTCCTCTGGGCCAGGGCCACGCTTCATCTAAGGGATGTGACATACACTTCACTGAAGTCTTGTGTTAATTCTTTATTTTATTGACATTTTCCACTCTTCTCAGCTCTACCGGCAGACGAATGAGGGCACATAGGGGTTTTGTATCTGCATTGGTGTCTGAACTGGAATCCAGAAATGCATCCTTTGACCTCATGAGTTAATAAATAGTAGAATCTTTGTTTTTCTTCCATTACTCTAGCAGCCTAATTTTACTCATCATGCTTTTTTTGATTTCTTTCATGTCGGCTTGAAAGGGAATGGAGCAGCTGAGGTTGCTCCTTTATTGCTGCAAAGCCCCTCAATAATTTAGAGTTTATAATCCACTGCACAATCACCAATCAGAGTTTGGTAATCGCACATCACAGTGTGATTACCAAGAAATAACTGAAGAGTGATTATGCAAATCCTGGGGTTCTAATTGGCTAATAATGACTTTAAGACAGAGTACAGTGATTCATACGTTGTGTGTTATTGAGGGGAAAAATCCAAAGTAATTATGGAAATGAATTGCCTGGAACAACTAGTCAGATGCAGAGCTTTGTTTGGTTAGGGACGGTGCTCGGAAATGCATCAAAACGGAGCGTCCCCGCGCTCGGAGACGCGGAGACAGAGCCACACGTGCCAGGCTGTGTGCAGGGACCAATTTGGTCCTTCTAGACAAATGCTGTTTGTGGCACTGACCTCCAGAAAGCTCAAATGACCCTCAGTGCTCAGGTATCTGCTTAAGGTGATTGTTCAGCTCAGGAGACAAATAGGAGACGAAAAAGCTCATTTTCAGGAGTGGGACTAATAAAGAGAGAATTTAGTCTGCCTTCTCTTTTCCTGTGGAAGATTCTGTGTCACAACCAAAATTATTCGCTGCTAAAGATACTCCTCAATAAACTTAGAATGGAAGTTTCTCATTTTCTTTTCTCCTGCCATGTTGATATAGACCCTCCAGGCCTTCCTCATAATTTCTACATGTTATTGATATTAACTCTGATTATAAAAAAATCTTGCGTGGGGTTTAGATATTTTGAGATTCATTAAACAAATTCCCCTCTGCCTTTCTCGCACATAAGACTGACTCTAACAATAAGTTATTGATGTTGTTTGGTGTGAACTCTGTATGAAATTATAGGAACTGCTGTTGTCATCAACCTGTACTTTTGTTAAAATTAACATGGTTTGGACAGCAACCTAGTGGGGGGGGAAAATCACACTAGGGCTACATCAGGAAACATGGTGGTAGTTTGGAGTTGGAGAGAATGATAAACATCAAGACAGGTAGGATGCAATAAGAGGACAGAGGGGCTGTGTGTGTCACCACATCCTCTGTGCAGGTGTCTTTGCTTCCAGGTGACAACAACCAGCAGTGACTCTACAACTTGAGTCCACAATTTCCAAGCTAGAGTTTGCCTTTGCAATAAAAAAATCAAACAGATATGAAGTATTAGCGGAGCAGATCAGCTTGTATTGCAAGCAGGTAGCCTGGTGATGTTTCCAATATACTGTGATCCAGAGTAGTGAATGTGCGAAGGAAAGGAAAAAGGGAAATGGAGGGCAGGGGGAACAAAGGATCTTTGAATGCCAGAAAAAGAATTAAAAAGGAAGAAAAGGAATAGAAAAAGAGAAGGTTAAGGAGAGATGGAAACCCAGACCCTGTTGCAAAGCCTCTCAACGTCAGTGGCAATCAGTGAAGAAGCTTCCATTGATTTAATGCACTGACTCACTGTAAACAGCTGAGCAGTATCTTTTAGCTGAAGCATCTACCTGGTGATACCAAAACATTTTGCAGATTGGTTTCTGTTTTGTAGACTTGATTGTGTTGGTGGTGCAGTCCTTGGGTATTGAAATAATTTAGAATTATATTTTGCTTTAAAATTTGGTAGGTATAAGTGGGTGTAAAACATTGCAGCTAGAACGGGAGGGCTTTAGGCTCCCCTGGTGTGCAAAGGTGTAAACAGATGTGCAGAATCTACAGGCAGAAATGTGCCTAGACAACATATTTATCTCCAATAGGTAAAGATATCCAAATACAGAATCCATTGATTTCCTGCATATCCTAAAACAGGAGGACTATGGAATATGGACTCATGAACGAATACAAGGCTACTAACATATTTCTGCACTATTCTGCTACATGAATAAGTTGTGCTCTTCTGCTAGACCCATTCAGCAATGTGCACACAAGTGTCTGCTATAGAAAATTCACTGCTGAGTGTGCTTGGACATGTGCAAATAGCGGGCTAAAAATAAAACTACAAAGTGCATCTATAAGGCTGAGAGCCCAAAGGAGATTTGAAAAAAAATATATATAATGTTGTGTTGGGATTGTTGTCTATTTTGCTTATTATTTTTCAGGCAAGCTTCTTCAGGCAGATCTAACTCAAAATCACACTTGGGATAAAAAGTACTATTTTTCCCCACCTTTTTGAAAGCAGTAGCACCAATGTTTGAATAAGGAAAAAAAGTTTTGGGGGTAATAGGAGTTAATTGCAAACGTAAGAAGAGCCAAAAGATGGAAATAGGAGCTGGAGATGAGAGAGGTAGAAGGGCTGACTATTTCATTACAATGGAATGGATGAAAAAGGTGATAGGGCTCAGATGGAAAATCTCTGCAAAAGGAATATTTTGCAGTTACATTCCCAAATTTGCCTCCTCCACCTCTTCTCCCTTCCTTGCTGAAGCTCCCCCACATCCAGGCTGTGCTGCTTTGTGCCAATTTATTATCAGCGGTTGCGTTTCCTTAATTCTTTGTGTCTCTGGCTTGGAAAAGTCTTTGAACAAAAGTCAGAATTTCAGTTATTCCTTTTTTATTATTATTTTTTCCAGCTTGCCATATAAATATGATCAAGAGTATGGGCGAGATGCACAAAATTTTTCAGCAAGGTCTGCAATCACAGCGAAACCTGATTGTTCCATCTTATTAGCCACGTCTTGTTTGATGTAGCATGTTTTTCTAACCCAGTATCACTTCCATCTGAAGCCGCACCGCCGTGAACACAAAGGTTTCAGTATTGAAGTTGAAGGAGCACTGAAGGGCATCTTACAAATGCTACTTTGTCACCTAGCAGGAGTTCTTGGAAATTTATCAATGTTTTTCTTCTCTTTTGTGAACGGACATAAAGTGCCTCTTTCAAGCCCAGCTAGGGTTTCTTTCCTGCTTCTGTGATTCTCCGAGGTGCATTAGTCGAGGCTGGCAAACTTTTAGCCGCTGGGGAATACAAAGCAGGATAATCAGCGCGGACGCGGTCCTCCCGCAGCCCCCTTGGGTGGCGGAGCCTCCTGCCTGGGCCCGGCGCTGCCGTGGGGCAGGAGATGAGTCCTGCTAACCACGCATGGCAATTAGAACAGGAAGAAATCCTCCCTTTTTTAAAATGGGAAGAAAGAAAAAGATCCAAAGCTGCTCAGAGAGCTCCGGTAGGAGCCGAGAATGACGCTTGCTTAGGCAGGTTTGCTTCCCAGGTTTTTCCTTCTCTCTCAACTTTTATTTATGCGCCTTTTCCTGTGCCACTTTTACCAATGTTTCTCGACAACACATTAACTTCCCTCCCGGTACAATAATCGACTCCAATCTGCTATTATCACGGAAATAGAAGAGGTAAAGTGCCTGTAATAGGATCCAAATCAAATCACTTTCACTTCAGCCGGCTTTTGCTGTGAAGCCGAAGATTCCCCAGGGAGATTCAATACCGAGAAACACCTGCAGACACGGGCTGAGGCCCGCAGATTATATAGGACACGACAGGCCGAGCGCTGCACTAGCATTTCCTTAGTTACGAGATGGTCACATTGGCAGTAATAACCAGAGGCAGGACCTGATAAAGTTGTGACTCATTGGCAAAGCCGGGATCTGACTTTCGGCTGATTTGACCCATCCTGCAGCAACACATCAGTTGACAATTTCCTGCAGAAACGGCTCTAGTTATTTTTTCCTCCCGCCCCGAAGCGCTCGCCTTAGTCTTGAATGGTTTTTGCATGAATTCCTGGTTGCGTTTAAGTGCAGTCCGGCCTGCAGAGAAAAAAATATACAATTCTCCCCTAACGGCTAGGAAAGGCCAGACTAAATTGAATTTAATAAGATTCAGGCTTAGGGGGAAATAATCCTGGAGTTTTTCCTGTGGCATAGGAGACAACTTCAGCAAGGGTTGAGGTTGGGATCACACTATTCCGTTGCAATGAGCTTGTGCTGCAGGTTTGAATTTTGATGCTTTGCTCCCTGTGAGTATTAATTTATTAATTGATTTTTTTATCTTAGATTTATATTTTTATGCAAGTACCTTATTTATATTTTTAATAAGTACCTTTTGCAAATGCCGCTACAGAGACTACGCTAGTTACATGTTAGTATTTAATCTGGTTTTTATGTCAGGAAAACTAATATTATTTTGGCAGGACGAATAAAAATTCTAGTCTTTTCCATATTTTGTGACCTAAGATTTGAAGGGCTTGGCCCTGAAGGACAATAATAGTAAAAATAAATAAAAACAGGAAGAAAAGCAATTATTTCCCACTTGTTCCCTGTGCGGGAACTTTCTTGGCTCCGAGTTCAGCGAGATGTTTGGTTCCGATTTTGGCTTTGAAGTAACTCGTACTAAGTGTCCCGACAAAACACTCTGCTGCTGCAAATACTGTTCAACACCCAGCAGAGCAGAGGCCCTCGGGGATCAGATCTGTGTCCCAGACTCAGGGGACAAACAAAGTGGTGGCAAAATTGAGGAGTTCTGTGGGCAGAGGCTGCCTTTACCCAAATCGCTAATCGCGTTTTCGGTAACTTGCTCTGAGAAGCGTTGCCTTGTCCTCTGTGCTCCTCTGTCTTCATCTCTGCGTATCTCCAAATACTTTAATGCGTCAGGTAAAGAGGTGAAGGACTTGCCGTAGGGTCGGGCTTTCACTTCATTTTCCTCAGGAAAAGCAATGTATTTATAGGGAACCTCTCTTTGGTGAGTTTTAGTGTTCACAGAACAGCAAATGAAAATGACTGTCATTCTTGGACCTCACCTGCAAGCTTCATTTGCTAGCTGCAGGACCAAGCTTTATTAAAATAAGAAAACTTTTTTATTATTTTAGAAAAAAATCAGAAAGAAGATTCAAAAATGTGTTTTGACTACACACTACAGCAGCATTAATGTAATGTATAAAAAAAAGCATATGTTGAACACTAACATGGGATCAAAACTCCTGCTGTGAGTTATACAGAAGTCATATTATCTTGTCAGCTCAAATGCACATTCTTAATTACTAAATATGAGTCAGAATCCCAAGTCCAAACATTTGTTCACTGAAAACCAAACCCTAATTTTACAGTTCAGTTGCAGCTGCAACTGTTAGGGAGTTTGGACAGCTCTAATGACAGGAAGGGAGCAAAATATTTAAATTATGGGGCATCAGAATTTGAGATGCTGGTATTTGAGCCCAAAAGAAAATGGAAAATACGGAGTCAACCTCGTGCTCGAGTACATTGAGGGCATGGCAAACAGCACTGCTCAGCCTTCCGAAGTTATATCTGTGCAGGGTATCCAAAAGTAAAAATAACAAAAAGAGTGAGGGATACTTCCGCACCTGCTTTCAGATGGATTATCAAATAGTGCAAGATTTTTTTATCATAAGTAATTGTTTTTTCTGTTCTCTAAACAAGCCAGAGCTGTAAATGCAGGGGAGAGAGATGAGAACTGGGGAGAGGGAGAGAGGAATGAGGTCACTCTCTCATATCATCTTTAGTTTTGACCAAAGATGAAAAAGTTCGAGCCATTACAAAAGTCATCATATTTTTTATAAAACTGTTTGTATTACATGGCCCAAAATTAAACATTTCCTTTAACTTTCGGGGCTCTTTTAGTTAAAAGAAGGGAAAGCCCCGAGCGGTGCAGACGGACGCTGGCAGCAGTGCCCTGGCAGGATGTTCCAGCCATGGGAACCCCCCGCTCCCGCTCTGCTCAGCAAGAAAAAGCAAATGTGCTGTCTGAAAAAACAGTGGTTTTTAGTACTTATTGTTTGTTTTCTAAAAAACAGCAGTAGTAGCAACCGTGCTGCTACTAGTGGTCTTTTTTTTAAGGGTTTAGAGGCTAAAGCCTCTAGGATTTGAACCTGTGCTCTCTGATGTGGCTTTCAGGGCTGCGTCCGGGTGCGGATGCGTCTCAGGTGGGAGCTCAGCGGTTTCGTTTATAAGAAGCTTCAGGGTTGAGTGTGAGGAGAATGGAAATGCCTCTTGCAGCTTGACAGAAAGTTGCACTGCTTCCTCCTGGACCGTTCCTGCAGGGTGCTGAAGCACAGAGAGGAGAGAATGATTTTTCTGTACTTTTATATTCATGCAGTGGCTTACCTCAAAATTTGAATTCACGGGACATAGCAATGAAAAAGCAACATTTCTTTCCACTCCACCTTTTGCCATAAAGAATATTTTTGAATTGTTGAAACTTCTTTTTGGACAAACAGCCGAGTCTCCTCGCATTGCATTACCCAACACAGCATTTATATCATTAGAAAATTAAACCAGTGACTGAGAGATTTTGACTAATTAGGTTTCTTGGATAATAAGAGCTTTTTAATAAGGTACATATCACTTACAATATTGCTAATGAAATGTGAAAGCGATTCAGTACTCGCTAAGATAATGGCTAACTTGTTTTAATTGTTAACATTTTTTCTTGCCTGCAATGACACAGTCATTATTTCGCAGTCACCACTTATCGTGAAATCCAAGAGGATTAATGGTTTCACTTATACTGGCGAAAATGTTTAAGCTGTCCCGATTATCAGTGCAGTAGGAAAGAATAATGGTTATTTGTCATTGCGTTTAGCCGTAGAATGAATTGTCCTCCAGCCAAGAGAATCGTTAACCCTTTGAGCGACTTTAATAGAGTTTTACAATTAAAAGCTTGGAAGCCAAGATTTATGGCTGGATATATATATTTTTCCTTCCGTAGGTAGTTTAAAAGATTATGAGTCCCACTAAAACTAAATATATTTCTCTGGCGAAACAAACTACATCATATATCTTATTCTCCTGTATAACATGTCTGCTGTTTAGAATTAGAGTGCACGGAGGCATCCTTTTGGTGAATGTACAAATCTCCCAGCTAACCAAAAAATAGAAAGAAAAAAAAAGTAAAGAGGTTTAGCATACGGTCTGAAGAAAAAAGAGAATTACCAGATTACTATGTGTTTAGTACTGAATTTAAAGGAGATTTCTCTCCCCAAGTTCCTATCATTCACAATTTACTATGTACAAAAAACTTCAAAGAAAAAATGAATGCTGCTTAGCAAAGTAATTAATATTGTTAATTCGATTAATCTGGAAAGAGTCTAAAATTGCATTGTTAGCGAATGAGAATTCTTAAAATTCTATAGATGACACAGAGTTAGTTGTGGTTTCAGTGCCAGAATTGTAAAAGACATCGTAAAACAAACAGTTGAGTGTTTAAAGTTTTGGATATAAAAGGGTAATATAAAAAAAGAGAGAAATAAAACCATTACTTGGAAAGTAATTTTAAATTTGGGGGAAATATGTACTCAGTGTGGCTATTAAGTTGCAGTACTTTTTTTTTTCTTTTTTTGTAAATACTTTCTGGTGCAGTCCCTCCAGTTCTGTACAGGATCCTTTGCTTAGACCCTCTCGCAGCATTTTGGAGGTGCCCCTGCCCAGACCCAGCACTGATTTACAGGAGCAGAGAATCTAGCCCAGCAAGTGGCATCTGGGCCAAACTGTCCCATCTCTCCATGGCACTAATATGTTGCTCAGGACCTGATCCTCAGTACCCTGCAGGTGAAGGGAGTCTGTCCATTGACTGCACTGGGGTTTTGCTGGGCTCCCAGCTATGGGGAATGCAGTGGCCTTACTACGTCCCTCCCCTGGATCCAAAAATTCCACTTACTTTCCTGGGAAGGAATCCTCTCTAAGACTTTTATAAACCCCCTGTCCAAGAAAGAGCAGGGCAGCTCTTCCCTTCTGCTGTAATAATAAATATAAATGGTCTGCAGTATGAAAAGAAAACTCCTTTGCCACTGGAAAGCGGACGTCAATGAAGGCGTCCTAGGAAGCACAATCTCCACCCTGGTAGCTAAGGCAGCAATAGATATGATATTATTCCACAATTATTTTTTAAATAGATGTTTCTTTGGGTTCATCTTGAGCAGGTATCATGAGGATCAGCGCAGATGAGCTTGGAGCATGATCATTATCATTATGATGTGTGATCTATCGACAAAAACCTGGGCTTTTCTGAGCTAGTAAACAACCCGATTTCTGCAGGAGCCCCATGAGGTCTGCAGGAACTGCACAGCCCAGCAGTTTTAGATGGGAGAGGTCAGAAGAAACAGCT
The DNA here is from genome assembly GCF_000705375.1 of Tinamus guttatus. Next base: position 238,754 of record NW_010580220.1, read on the forward strand.
GCCACCAGACAAAAAGACATAGCACATATATAGGGGGGGGCGGAAAAAAAAAGAGGGAAAAAAGCACACACACAAAAAGCCCTATTCACACAAACACACGTGTATCTATCCCCACCACTACATAAATCTATTGAAACGTTTATAGATGCTGCGGCAGGAATGAAGAGTATAGGGACGTGGATGATGGAATTTTTCTCTAGTTTGGGATGGGTGATTGACACATTTGAGAAACCACTATTAAGGGTCCCTATGGCTTTAATGAAAATTGGCAATGTGATCACAGGCTTTGTTCCCTTTGGTTTTCTTTTGAGCGGTGCTGGTGCATATGGTATATGTAAGTCCCTCCCCCACCCAAAAATGTTGATAATGGCAGCTATTTTGGGGAAGACAATTACTGTTGAAAAGGACTGAATGGATTTTCCCTCCTCACTGGATAGGGGTTCAAATGCTTTTCAATAAGCGTGAAGCAAAAATGCTGCTGCACCTCTTTGGCTTCTCGGTTGCATTTGTTGTACTTTGGCTCTGGCTGAAACGTAGCACTTGCAGAGGCTGGTCTGGAAGGTCAACCCAGTTCCTGCATTTAATGTCTTAATTGCAAATGAAGTAGCCTTCAAAAAAAATAATATGGGGGGGAAATTGCAAGTGAACTGTTCATTAGCAGACTTTTAGAGGCTTAAGATGTAAGGGCTGGGCAAGGGCTAACATCCATCAGGGAACTTGTTGGAGGAAGAAATTTAAATATCCAAGTTTGAAAGAAAGTTTCTCTTCTAGGTTAATTTATTTCAAAGTAGTCTCTTATTAGATCTGCTGGGGCTACAATTAAGAAGAACCAGACAAATTTAGTAGTAATATTTTCTTCGTAGGAAAGAGAAACTGTTAACTCTACCTCTGATCTTTCTGTACATGTGCACAAGTGCTTGATGTGAAAAATTCTTACCAAATCCTTTGGGCCTGCTACTTAATCTGTGTTGAAGATCCCTATTATCATTAAGGGACAATATTCAGCTGTGCCCCATCTACGTTCTTGCGTTGTAAGTACGCGCTGGGAGGGCAGCGGAGGGGAAGGTGCTGCTCGTGAGGAATTCCTTGCAGGTTTTAGCAAGTGCTATCAAATACAAAGAGTTGCTTGATTTATTCTATTTTATTTTTAAAGTTCTGGTGCATGTACAGTTTGAGTTTTGTCACAAAGGAGCCACGAAGGACTTTAGAGTGAAATGGTCAGTAGGCTGAGAATCCTGCTCTGAGCTGAGTGAAAATAGGAAAAAAAAAAAAAAAGAGTATACAAAGAATAAAGCACTGATTATTTTTATATAATAGTCCAGATTTGAACAGTATTTGGGGAAAGACTCTTTTTGTATGATAGTTAAATATTGTATTTTATATATATGTGTGTATATATATATAAAGTGTCTGTTTGCTTTTTTTCTTTCTCCTGTAAGTACCATATGGTAGAAAGGGGGCCCTAAACAGAGATTAGAGATATCCTGAAAGGATGTCAGTGATTCTATGGTCCTTTGCCCTCCATGATCTCCCTTTGTTAAAAGAAGCAAGGGTTAGAGCATCTCAAAACTGAGAATATCAGAAAGCAGAGCGTGCAATGCCTAATCGTGGGGCAGGAGCAAGTTAGTGCCTCCTTCTTTGGGTTTGGAAGGGGGCTGGTTTCATGTTTTTCACTGTTTTTTTTCTTCAAATTTTAACCTCTCTTACTGTGCCAGCTGGAAAACAATATTCTGATTTTATTCGCAGTATCTAATAGCCTGCTTTTCATAGTCTGTCTCCTTCTCTTCCAAAAGGCTAAAATTTTAATTGGCACATTCCTGGAAATGTAGTAGGTCAGTTTAAAGTATGTCATTTATGCAGCGTGCGGAGTCTTCGTTTTTTTGTGTAAAATACTGCTCTTAATTGATTATCATATACATGAATTTTCTGCATCATTTACACTTACAAATGTGCACTGCACAGAAAGCTAATAAATCTCTGATGTTTGAATATTAGCAACATCTTCTCCCCCTCGCATGAGCAGCAGGGAAATCGGCACGGGAGAGCAACAAACTGTTGCTCATTCGAGTGCCCTTGTCCAATGTGTAGAGTCCTCTGTCACAAACTGGTTCCAGGGAAGAAAATGACCATCCATGACCAATGTCAACAGCGGGACTGGGGACAACGGAGAGGCTTGACAGTGTGAGGCTTCCTCAGAGACGTTTACTCACCCTGTGGCTTCCTGGCCTCCCAAGGGTCTGTCCCCTGTTTTCAGCATGCTGCAAATCTCAGCTGAACCTCCCACCCTTGTCCTAATTATAGTAATTTGCAAATAATGGAGAAGAATGTATTGGGTGACTCTTTTAAGAACGTGAAAATGCAGTTTCACATTGTATGAAACTATGAATCTGTTCAAAGTTAGCCAAACCATTTTAAATGGGAAAAAGAAATTCAAGATTAAGTGCCTATATATATATATCCTATATCTATTTCTGTTTGCGTGTATATATACACACACACATATACAAAATATGTGTATATATATATATATACATACACACACCATACACTCATCTGTGCAATTTTTAAAAAATGAAATGCAAATTTTATTTCCAGATGCAAGTTTTGCTTAAGTAAATGTCTGTGTCTCTGTGTGTGTATATAAATATTTTTTTAAATAATTTATCTTGGTTAAGTTTGGTAGCATTTTTTTTGTTTGAGGTCAGCCTTAAACAATTTCTAATAATCCTCCTCTTTTAGTAAGTATTATTTTTCATGACATTTAGTCAGTGCCTTGAAAATCGATTATCCATACTAAGTTCTGCCCAATTGACGTTGCTGGTATGGAATGATGGATCTACTTCAAAGAGCTGGCTGCTCAGAGAAGGGCTAGTTAGAAGCATCTTTACGTTTGCACCCTGGTGATATAACATGACATTTCAGCTGGTCCATTATCCCTAGAAAATCCTGGATTATATGGTGGAATGAAACAGCTTTGCACTCTCACGATAGTGCATGGAGTGGCTCCCATTTTTTCCCTTTTCTCATAGTATTCCACATTTCCCCTCTGTTTCTCTACAGTGTTTTCCTGTGTTATAATGAGTTTCTTCAAAATAATAATTAAACAAAAATGAGAAGAGGAAGGAGCAAAGAGGTTCTGCAGAAAGCTTGAAGAGAGGCAAATAGTGGAGACTGATGGGAGGTGATGGATCGTGTGATGGAGCAGAGGTGATCCCTTGAGGACTCTGTTAATGGTCTTTTTAAGAATGACAAGAATATCTTTTACAAGGGACTTCTTGCTGCTCATATTCTAGCTGTGATTAGCTCCTCTAAATGCTCTGTTATTTGCTTCACATAGGATTTGATCACAAAGTCTAAGTGTCTGAAGGTGCTGGGCCCTGCCTTGCTATTTGGTGGTGCCTACAAATCTGCTGTGTCTGGCTCCAGAGGCAGCAGCATTTTATCAGTGGGGACAGTGATTTCTCTTGCATATACCTGGGTTTATTGCCAAGTCCTCCTCTTCATTTTTTTTTTCTAATTAGGCAGTTAGCAAAGAAAATGGATATTTAAATACTCCTTGTGCCTAATACACATTAGAGATGTAATTTGCTATAATATTTTCACTGGATTGAATGGCTGAATAGCTCTGTCCTAAAAAAATAGTTTTGCCTAACGGTGTGTAAAAGAAAGGGAAATAAGTCTTATCTCCTAGTTTTTCACTTAAAGCACACACGGAAATGACAGCGTTGTGTTGCCTGTGCGACCACCAGGCAGAAAACTCAAAGTGACCCTAATGGCAAGTGAGGATTGGACGTGTTTATTGAGGGAGTGGAATTATGCCCCGTAGAAGGGACGCTTGCTTAGGATCACTGCAGTATGAATCACTGGGACGGTGGCCAAAGGTGGGAACGAACACGGTTGACATTCTCAACCCTCCCAGCTATCAGTAAGTACAGTCAAAATAATTACCCCAAGGCATCTGGATAACCCAGCCTAATTAGCAGTGCCTGAAAATGAGTGGGTTGCATGTTTATACCTGAAGAAATCAAATTACCCTCATACATTTCACCAGGGGCTCTTCCAATTCATTGCTCTGTTGATGAAAGAGGTAGCTATTTACCATAAAGTCACAACCCCGCAGCCGGTGGCTGTTCGCCACGTCTAAGAGTGTTACTGCCCTGTAGGG
>NW_010580220.1:242948-287532 GCF_000705375.1 Tinamus guttatus
TAGGGAAATTATTTCTTTTGCTGGAGTTAAAGGCAATATTCTCTGCACTGATGAGCTCTAATACTTTTATGGTAGGTGGCAGGGACTGTAGAATATATACAAACATAATAATGTGCACTTAATTAGATTACTTGTTAATATTGCTTGATCATTTAATTTGGTCAAAACAGTTATAGTGAAATGTGTGTTCTGAGCTGCAGATCTCAGTTACCAAATCTAAGACCAAGGTTTAGGGAAAGTTTTGACATTTTTATGGATAGTAAGAATATCCAAAATTATATGTTTGATGCTAACTCATTTTGGAATGAATTCTTGTATTTTCTTGTGAAACATCTCAAACTGAACATTTTCAGAGGTCTGCATGTCTCAATGATTTACAGATCTGCTCAAGTCTGGCAAATTCTTGCTTCCTAAATATAGCATAATTTGTTTGTTACAAGCAAATAGGAAACCTTTCAGCAGTAGTACTGCACAATCCAAACAGCGGCGTTATAAAGCTGCCGTTTACAAAAACAAAAACAAACCAAAACAAACAGCCCCCCTCAGATCTGAGCATGAAATGTAGTGGAAGGAGGTCTAGGAAACTAGCAGAACATTAACGTATTTAAGAGGGAATTTATTCACTCTTTGCTAATTACTGTAAGCACCATCTTGGTTGTTACGAGTACTGTCATATACTTCCTGTTGGGACAAATCAAATGATGGCAACAGTCAAAGGGCCTGGAGTGGATTTTGATCCAAATTAAAGGAGGACTCAGTGATGGACAGATTTACTTTTGTCGGTACTATGTGGTCACAGCAGAGCAAACATGACAAGTCTTGCAATCCCATTCTAGAATTTAATGCCGAGCGATCTGTACATGGTTAACTGGCTCACACAGGGCAGTTCTTAAAACCAGAAATTCTCAGAGCATGGAAAGGTCTGAAATGAGGGGTCCCAGAACCCAGGCACCCGGGGTTTTCAACTGGACGTTAAATGCAGAGTTGTCCTGCTTGCTTTTGATCAGCGAGTGAATTATAAAGGGGATGGGGCTTGTAGAGTGGTGCCTGGTTTATTAAGCTCTTCACCTCCAGCAGGCCAGGTTCTGACTGGAGCTTAGTGGCCTCAGGCTACTCACTAGTGGGCAGTTGCCCACATTGCGAAGCATAACACAATTTAGCTGAAATCAGAACAATTGACAGTTTCTTCTCAAGAGATGCTGTAGACTCATTACTGGAATTGAAGGGGTGTTGGAGGTCAGAGCTGAAGTGCATTGGCAGCTCTGTGTGGAGGAAGTTAGCAGAGCTCTCTGCGGTCGGCCAGATGGTGCTATTAGTGTCTAACTTTCCTGAGTACTAAAATTCACCAAATCTCTCTCTTGCCCCAAAACAAACAAACATGAACGCTCACAGACGCACACCAGTAGTCCCACACAGTTGAGAGCAGTCAGTGTCCCTGGCAGCCTTACCAACTTTCCTACTCATTTAACACCAGCACAGATTAGAGGACATAGTAATGCAACACTCTAGGCTATTTGCTGAATGTAGCTCATAATGATTGACACACTTGCCTGCATCCTGACTTTGAACTACATGTTGTATGTTATTATTTTTTGTTACTGTCCTTTAAAATGCTCTGCGACATAACATATGGCAAGTGCCAATGCACCGCGGTGCAATGTAATTTAGTCAAATATCAGAAGCATAGACAGTGTAAATGGAAAGGAGGCAAAATATCTGATCCAAGTGCCTACTGGTGTAATTGACTCCACCGAGCCAGCCTGTGTCATTAGTCCTATAAACAGTTGCATTTACAACAATAAAACTGAAAAGCATGGAAATTAAAAGCTGTTAGAATTTCCTCTTGTGTGCATTTATCTGCACGAATGGTGTATACTCCCTGCACAATTTTGTAATCTGTTTGGTAAAGTGGCATTACAGTAACCTGTGTCAGCCCTGTACTGTCTATCAAACTATATCACACTCCAAAGGCGGATTAATCAATGTAACGGATGTCCTGGTTTAGTACGCCAGTTCTGTTGTCAAGTATGCACGCAGTAAGCTCGCCAATTTACGTTGCTGAACAGAATAAAATCAGGAGTCCCTTTTGCTTCTTACTGTCGAGTATTGAGGAAAAGAAAAAAGAAAAAGGAGATCCTATAAGCCCCATAAATTTTTGCAGAGGATGTTGGGTGGGTGGAAGGATCCGGAGCGTGGTGGATGTTGGTGCTTGGCTGTGTCAGCACTGAGTGCCAAAGGCAGCTGAGGGACAAGTGTACCCCAACAACGCTCCACTTATTAAAGAAGCCTTGTCAAACACGCTGAAAGCCCTGCATATGAGTGACCTTTCTGTTCACCTCCCATTACAATGAAGATTTGAGCATTCCTTGCGAGCATTGCGGCATCAACATTAAAGAATCAGAGTGTCTTTCCATCTCTGCCGATGTGCCACTAGACCACTTAACAGAAAATTGAGAGAGTATATTACGGGGTGAAAGAGCAGGGTTCGGAGGTCGCTATCATTCTCATTAAGAGATGTTTCTATGCAGCGCCCATAGGTGGATAAATCAATATTTTCTGTCTGAAAATGATCACACTTGGTAAAGAGGGCTTTAATTGGGCTGTTGCTGTTTATGGAGAGTGCGTATTTATGGGGCTGCATGACACGAAACAGCAGAACGGATGATGGCTTCCATGTGCCTTTGTGGGATGCGGGATGACAAGCGGGATGACAGAAGATTTTGACATTTCAGCCCTCCCTTGAGTGAGGAGAGCGCAAACTCTTAGCAATTGCCCAGGAACTCCCCAAACCCCCAAGCTGGGATCCATTGTTTGATGCTCACCACGTTGTCTGAGTGGGAAGACCTTTATTTCAGGTTGCTTTCTAAATGTTAGCTCTTAAAGTGACTAAACATTAATGACGTAATAGCTTAAGGGGGCTTTTTCTCCCCTTCTTCCCCCAGTAGTGATAGAGGGAGGATCTGTTCAATGTGCTGCTTCTCCTACTGTCAGAAGAGACACAGACAGAGGCAAAGGTTACAGGGAGAAAGGGGAGAATAAGAGCTCTCTAAATGAGACAAACCAGCAAAAATAAGAGAGAAAAAAAGCCAAAAGCTTTCCTGACCGCAGTGGACAGGAAACTGAAACAGAATTCCTGCAATCTGCAAAGTATTTGACAGTGCTGCACAAGTATTGGGTGTAATCCGAAGGGAAACGCGTAACCATGCCTATGTGAAGGCTGGGTGCTTAAGGCAGCCTGGGATCTTCAGCCAAACTCATTCTTTCTGACAGAAAAGTGTTAAACTAATCTTCAATAAATCTCACCAATGCAGATGTAGTGTACACATCCTGACAAGCTATTTATTTTGAACATGTTTTAGTCAAGATTCCTGAGTACGTTTGATGGTCTTGCTGGGTTGTGTCTCTGCTTTCCCATTCTGAAAAGTGTATATTTTTCAGCCTTTTCTAAGGAAGCGCAGGCATCTGAGGTAAACTCTGTGTGGCAAAAATCTGAGCAAGCTTCAGTGAATCTAGCTGTGAATTGAACCAGCTTGTCAGAATTTTAACTGAGACACAGAATAATAATTATAATGCATTAAAATTAGCCTGGTGTTTCCCCCCATATCGCATGTGCTTTGCAAAGTATTCTGACAAAAGTGTGTTGTACCTGATATTGACTCCCTGGCAGTAAGACTGGCACCTAGACCCTCAGGATGGTCTATGCTGTGACTCCAGCTGGGGTTGATGCACCCAGGTGACCCTTGAGCTTGTTTGTTTGGATACCTCCAGCAGGGTATCCTCAGGAATAGGTATCTCAGGCCCAGGAACACAAAGATTTCCTCTAAAATTAGGGTGCTCTCTGTCCCCCACGTCTTCAGTTAAAGACAGGCTGTGAGCTGACGGATGGGAGAACATACATGGCCACACTGCTGGCTGGTTTATGGAATTGGAGACTAGCTGTTTAAGAACCATATCAAAGTGCGTTGTTTCAGCTTATTGTTTTGCTTGTCACTTGTTGCGGTGAGCTTCCTCCGGAGGTGATATTTGGCTTTTTGGATTGTCATTGATGTACTGAACTGCTGTTACAAGAAATCCCATTTAAACATAGGGGGTTCCCTGTGACGGTGGGCAAAGCCAGTTTGTCCAGAGGGGCTGTGGAGTGTCCTTGGAGAACTGGAGAAGTTGCCTGGACATGGTCCAGAGAAGCCTACTGCAGCTGATGACCCAGCTTTGAGAAAGGGGGGCTCTAGCTGATCTCCAGAGGTGCCTTCCCACCCACATCAGTGATTCTCTGATTCTGTGGTGCTGTTGTGCTAGCCAGTCTTGCAGGTGAATGAGTAAACGGGCATGAAAGGGAAACACAGACCAGTCAGTGCTGTCTTATCTGAAGTACTTCTGTGGTCACCATCATCACTGAGAGCTTGACAGTGCATAACAGACCTTTCCTTGCACCTTACCTTTGAGTTATGAGGAACACTGTTGTTTGTGCTCTGCAAGTGGCACAGGGGTGCTGAGATGACGGCCGGAGCCACCACGATGTTTAAGGTTTCAAGGCAAGTTGAGCAGTAATGCGTCTTGGCCAACTCCTGTGCTAATGACTTGCTTAAGGTTACATGGGGCATTTTGGCTAGAGTTCTGTGGACTGGACCATCATTCCTCAGGTCACGGACAAGCAAACTAAACAGAATTGAAGATACTTGATCTTTTCTCTGTGAATGCTACCCTCAGGTTGTGTCACACCTCTCTTCTGGTCATTGGTCACTGTTTAAAGGCATTGTCTGCATTATTTTCTCTTGTTGAGCCAGAGCCTGTTGTGGTTTAGAAGCTGCAGAAGGTGATTAATAAACTTTTTCACCCTCCGTTAATTGTCTTTAACAACCTGAAACGCTGGATTTTCTAGCTGCAAAGAGTGACAGTGCTATGCTTTCAATATAAAAGAAATATCAGTTATTGCTTAAAAAAGCCCATAATGAATTGAACTGTACTTTCAGGGGTTGTATGCATAGGTTTGCGAATGTATGAATGAAGATGAGGTCTTCTTGAAAGCATGTGTTGTTAAGAGAAAAATAGCAACAACATAAACCCTAAGCTCCAGTTTTGATGAAAAATATTATTTCTGGTTATTGGTTCATTAGTGATCCAAGAGAACTGCTACAACTTTAAAAAAAAAAAAAAAGGTATGCTATAGAAGTGGTAGTCCCGAAGGGAACTTCTGAATAGCTGATATCCATTTGTGCAATAGATATTTTCCTTGATAACTGGAAATTAAGCTTGCCTGGAAGAAATGTAAATATCATCTCTAATTTGCACTCTGAATTACCATTAAAACTTATATGTGCATATACTCATATCAAACAATTCAGAGCTTAGAAACCATAACACTTGGCACTCAGCATCTTCAAAGCACTTTATAAATATTACCAAAGCATCCTTCTGCCAACCCGAATTGCTATGCCTACTTTACAGGTGAGGCAAGGGCACCACCGAAGTTCCACCGTAGCTTGGGATAGTGCTGGGAGTAGCAACGCTGTGATACAAACTCAAGGATTTGTCTACTCCTATGAGTGGGCCCCTATAATTAGCCTGCCATAGGTGCTAGTTTACTTTCAAGTTGGAAGAATAATATGGAAAGTGACAACTAACCAGTGCATGTGATAATGCTACATAGCTTTTGTGCTTCCTAATGTAGTTAAGGTATAGCTGCAGGACAAAGATTTTGTTTATATCAAAAGAATGACTGGGAAAATTGGAGTTTTCCTATATAGGTACCAGTAAGTAACTTGAATTAAAACCAGATTGATGCATGACTTTAATCGTAAACAGGCAAAATTGAAGGAAATTCATTCAGAATAGATCTTGCATCCTAACATGTTCATAATTATTGTTGTTATTGCAATAGGAGAAGAGGGGAAAAAAAAAAGGCAATATAAGGCCTATGTACTGTAGAGACAGCCTAAGCTGACCTTGACCATAGTAAATGTCATACAAAAGCAGTTGGTGCTGCTAACCCCATTATTGCCTTGGTTTTGGAGTTTTACTCTGAATTCCCAGGTGCTTAACTATGTGGTGGTAAATATTTGATCACATATTTACAATTTTGAAGGATTTTTTTTTCTTTTTTTTTTCCTCCTAGGCAATATTCTTGCATTTTGGGTCTGATTCTGGCCTACAGAAGCCAGTAAGAATTTTGATCACATGGTGATAAAGTAGATTTGGTAGGCAGCTTTTCAGCATAACTCCCTGTTGCCTTATCTCAGCATGCAATTCAGCACCACATGCTTTTGTATGTTTTCTGCAAAAGTTCATTCTCAAGGAAAATTCTTTCCCAAGTAGGTAAGAAATAGTCAACTACACAGGTAGGTTTTGGAATATGTCTGATTTTCTTGGACTCTTAGTAGAGTTGTCCTGCCTCTCTTCACGTCCTAGGTGACCTGTGAGTCCATGGACAAGTTTGTCTTTGCGTTCGGGTGGAAGGAGCCCAGTATGTCCTGGCAGTTGTCCCTGCTCCTTCACAACATTACCCAGCCTTTGATGGACATTCAACCTCCCGCTACCTTTCAACATTGTGTGAGTTTTTTGGGCTGCATTACAGGAGCGTGTTGCTAGCAAAGTTTCGACAGATCGTGGTCAAACATATGGTATAGATTCCTTACAGATTCTAAATCTTGGGATCATAAACTGATATAAGGGAGCCACAATTCCCTCCCCATCCTAAATCATAAGATGAAAGGCTCTTTCAGCTTGGTGGACAAGTATGAAGGTCTTACGGAAAAGGCAGTGCTGGTGTGAGACGTTTGACATCTTAGCAGATGGAATTAACAGTATTAAGAGGGGAGAAGCATTAAGTGCATGAAGGACACTGACAACAGCATGCGTTCCAAAATGTGGTAAGTTAATAAAGCCATCCAATACTATGTTATGTTAGGAACTTAATGCTAGAGTACAACCCTCAACTACAAACTGTTCAGCTGAAGTCAGTGCAAATTGTGCTTTGATGGATTTTCAGGATTTATCCCAGCACACAGTTCTTCCTGAATACATCATACCCATTAATGTCACTTCTGCAGTTCCAAATATATTGTAATGTGCTCTTGGAAAACCCAGATATCCTCTCTGAATAACTGGACTTCCAAAGATTTGGCAGAAAAGCTACAGCTGCCAAGAAGTACACTTATGGTAACTTTCAACCTTTTAGTGATATTGCCAAAAAAAATTTTTGTTTGTTCTTTGAGCCTTTCATATTCTGTAACTCTCTTAACCTCTCTCAGATAAATATTTTTGAAAGATTGTCAGAGATGTAGATAAATAAGCTAACTTTTACAGTTGTGTGCTTTCATGGCAAATTGTCCACCAATTTCAAAGGGGCCAGGATTTTGCTTCTCTGAAATGAAAAGGCAACTTTCATAATTAGGTAAAGTGTAGAAATATGCTATATGGAATATACAAGCTGTGTAGCTACTGAATTAGCAGGAAAAAATATATACATCAGCTTTGTTAGGATGCAATCTTGGATTTATTAATTACATTCACTAATCACAAAATAATTCAGTGATGCTGAATAAGAGGGACATTTTGTCCCCATCTCCTCTCAGTTTGCAAGCAGCATTGTCTACCCCACCGCTTGATGTCAGAGGCAGGAATTTTAGAAAAGGTTTGATTTATTAGAAAGTGAATGATTCTTTGCAGCCATGTGGGGCTAGCCCATGTTTCAATAAGACAAATTGCATTGTAGCATTCCACTGGCAGCCAATGATAACTCATGATCCAGACAGAGTCGGTTATACCAGAATGGATGAAAAGCAGGAGCAAAAGGACACATAGCAGAAGAAAAGAAAACGCTCAAAGAGCTGTTATTTAAAACACACACACACACACATAAACAACCCTAAACATTGATTTAGACACTATTTTAAAATATTTCAATTAAGATTCTGCAGTGTGGCAGAGTATGGCAGAATAAAGAGGATCGTGTTATCTCTTTCCCAGTAGTAAATTATCATATTTATGCTCAAAAACATGCTACTGTCAACTTCAGTCATTTGTGTAATTGGAAAAAGGTAAATGATGTAGTAAATGAGACCCTACTTTCGGTTTATGTTTGAAAAAATGTAGTGGCAAATGATACAGGTTTAAAATGAATTAATGTCAAGTATGAAAAGCAAAACCTAAAACAAATAAAATCTGACTGTTCCTGACCTTTAGCTAATATTGATAGTTTATCACTAGAGAACTCATTGATTTATTTTTCAGTTCACATCTGATTATCACTTCAAAATAGCACTGAATATTTTAAAACAGCTCGGCCGCCCGTGTTTTTGCTTTCCCCTCTTGCAGATAAATGTTTCCTTCCTTCCAAGGAGGATAATGCTGCTTTTTAAGGAGGTGACCCTGCAGGAGCAAGCCCCAGGGTGCTGGGTTGCCTCCTGCCTGCAGATTTGCGTGTCGTGAAGTGCCGCGCGCTGCCCGGCTGCTTTGTTCTCACCGCTCCGCGGAGCGGGAAGGGGATTGAAATACACGGGAATTTTGTTCCCAGGGAGCTGACGGGCAGACCTGAGGGACAGTGCGAAGTGCATACCTGGTATGTCTAATTTTAGGCCTGACAGTGTCCCTAGAAAAAAAATCTATACTAATTTCTCTGTGACAAACAGAGCTCTAAACTGCAGCATTTTTCATTCCACTACCCAAATGTTCCTGTGCATTTTTTCAGTATTATTTAAAGAAACTGTCAAGCCTTTGGGGTTTAACAAGTATTTTTAAACTGTGTTTTTCAGTGTAAACCTGCCATGTATTCAAGGTATTGTTGCATGGAAAAGCGTAAACTAAAGTATCATATTAGGAAAGAAATCAACATTAAATGTAAAACCAACTTCATTTTATTGCTTAACATTGATATTGTTCCCCATGGGAAAGGTGTTACAGTTTGATAGATACGGTGGGCCATGTCTGCGCTGGTGTAAATAAGGAATGCCTTATGAATTCTGATGAGGCTCTGCAATTTTACATCAGCTCGGAATTTTAGACCACATGTTTCTGTGTGTACACTATGTCGAAATAAAGGTGCAGTCATTTTTAATGTAATTGAGTAGGCTCATAAGAGGTTCCACTTAGAAGGTAAATTATGGTAACAAGTCAAGAGTGTACTCTGTGTAGTTTTCATTTCAAGTGTATGGTCTTCTGTATTCACTTAACTAGACACACAAATCTAAGCAGACAGATGAGATAGAAGCAATCAAAGCGAAAAGCTTTATTTGGAGCTTATGGTAGTATTGAAGTTTTATTTTGTAGTGTTTCCCTATGAGACAATTTGAGGAGAAGATGAAGCAATGGATCACAAACAATTTAATATCTGCATCCCTGGCTGTTGATTAACGGAATTTTGGACTCCTCCCTGTTTAATTTTGCAAACCTTTCCCAGTTCGAATGTTTAGCAAAAAGGCTGGGGAGGGAATTGCTCTGGAGGTTTAACAAGCCTACCCAGCTGTTAATTGCCCCATCTCAAGTCAAGAGGAGTTGACAGGTGCTACTGCCTTTCACACATGAACCCTGGGGAAGCCCAGATAACTTCATCTCATGCTCCTGGTCTTGTTCTTTCCAGAAGGCTGCTTCTGCTTCAGGGAATGATCAAGGTCTAGAAAAACATTCCCGTAATACAAGGGATGATAGGCAAAGGAAGCTTACAGGGCATCGGTGCAATGGCTTGTGTTAACACTGCTTTATGCTTACCTTGTATAACCGTTTCATAGCCTTAAAGTGCCACTTTGGAGTCCATAACAGCTGCTTTATTTAGTATCCATCACTGTGTTGCCTTAATGCTCAGGAGGAGCTGCCCTAGTGTGACTTTGAGGTCAGACATACCCCTACTTGATTGCAAAGTTAGCTTTGATCACTTGAATATGAGTCACTTACGTATATATGTATTTGGAGAGTTAGACTGTTAGGTAAAATCAGTAGTTTCAAACTTATCTAGATATATAAACCCTGAACATTTTCCTTCCTCACATATTTTTTCTGACTTTAATCTGTATATTGCAGCTCTTTCTTCCAAAGAACAAAAGCAATAAACAACTGTTTTATTTAAATCTCATTTTGCAGATTGGTTCATGTTCTCCATAGTAATTGTTTAAAAATTCTGCTTAAACTGCTTTGTAGCTTCAGAAACAGACACCACACAGCCATTGGATATAGGGTATCTGACTGATGCATAATGTAACCTTCCACCACCAACGTAGGCAGCAGAGTGAACTGAACCGATACTACTGTTTACGGACTCGAGCACTGAGCTCGCGTACGTGTCCTTTGAGGAAGCATCTGTTCCTCCAGCACGTAGCAGTTCATTTCTGGCGCTTTATGCAGCGAGTACAAGGTGAGAGGAGAAAGTAAAGGAGGATATTTATTGAAGGAACAGACTTCTAAAGAAACACTGTAATCGGTAGGTTCCTGGATGCCCAACAAAGGTCCAAGGAGCATCACCCACTCCTGCTGTAGTTGCAGCTGAGGGCCCTTCTAGGGGGATCCATTACCTTCCTTTTGATCAAGAAACTAACTAAAACAGTAAAATGTGGCAGAAAAATGTTGGTTTGGGAGGCACTGGACTGTCTAACATATTCCCTCTACTTCCTTTAGTCGCCTGTCGGCACCTCCTTTCTTACACCACCTAGGGAGATGTGTCAAGGGAAGAACATCAAGAGTCAGAGGCACAAGTCTGCAGCGGTGCAGGTGATGATGCCTTGCAGTTGGCCTCAGGTGTTGCTTCTTCCTTTGGAACATCAGGGCTGCCTCTGGCTCCATCAGGCTGCAAGATGTTTTGTGAGGGGCACTGGAAGGGCTCTTTGCTCGGACAGTTGCGGGTGTCGTTTGGTTTACAGAGCTTTGTGAACACAAATGAAACTGCATCGTGTTTGTGTGAATCTGCTCACATTTCTGAAGCCAGGGATTTTAGCGGTGTTCCAAAATTTCCAGTATAAAAGACAGCCCAAAAGGTTCATGGAGCATGAAGTTAAAGCTATTCAAAACCAAAAAAATCCATGCAAAAACATGTACATTAGCTTGCAGCTGTATGAAAGAGCCCTTGCTTTGAATGTGTGCTAAATTTGCCATATCCTCATTTTTTCCTTCCTGAGCTTTGAGCTCTGTTGAAATACAAGCTGCTCACAAAGCCAGGAAGCTGGGGGCACTTTCTTGGAAATATTTCACATTGCCCCGTACCTGATTCTGCTTTTGCTTCACTCGAGCACATAAGAAGGGACTGAGTGGCAGCTAGGACTTTTTGTCGGAATCGGTGTGTAGTAAGCGAAGGGGTGAATTTGCGGAATGTGAAGGCGGAATATCCTTGATGATGGCTTGCCCTCCAGCTGCCGCTGTGCTGGCTGAAGGGGTTATCACACAGATTTCTCCTATGGCTGCTGTGCATTGCCCTGCAGAGGAGCTGAGCCCCCCTTCCAAGCTGCAGGTCCTGGAAAGCACTAGGGAATGACCACACCGGCAATTCAGCTGGCAGGCAAATCTTTGGAGGAATTAATTCCAAGAAAAGCTTGTGCAAGTCAGATCTGAATGAGCAGTTAATGCCTAAAAATAAATAAACCTATAACCCTCTCAGGATTAGGGAAGAGCCCCTTGCAGCTTCCCTGCAGGAGTATCTCAGGATACGGATACTTCGGTTATTCACTGAGATCCTTCTGCGAGTCCTGTGCTGAACTAACATCTGCTTTCTTGGAAAACACAGAAGGAAAACTCAGGCTGTGATCTCATTCCTCCTAGTGCTGGTGACTTGAGTCCCATGGGCTTCACAGCAAATTAGATCCCCTGGAAAGAAACAGAGAGTCAGAGCAGACCCGACCTCTGTGCCGTTTGTGGGAGCAAACCCGTATTCCTCGTGCCCTCCCTGCCTCTGACGGCTCTTCCAGTCCGATCTCCCCTCTCGTGCACACACTGGCTCTCGCTTCTCTTTTTAACCCCCTGCACAAGGGAAGCTCAGCACAGGTACCCAAAGAGCTGAGGGGCTTCTCTCAAAATCGAGCCTCTGCTGCTCTGGCAGCGACTCTTCCTGTTCCCTGGCTGCCGTAGGATATTTTTCCAAAGAATGTTTTTTTTTTTTCTTTCTTTCCTGCGTTCTCTTCTAACTCTGTCCTGTCACTCTTTTGATCAGTTATACCTCAACCATAACATAACTTTCAGATTTCATTTGGTACCACTTACTTCACACAAAAAGGAGCCCGCTCTTCAAAGAAAACTTTTACTTCGCTGCCTGCTACATATGCAACTATTCCCTACAGACCGGTATTATTTATTATATTGCTCCCCCTCTTTGCTTTCTCCTGTTCCTCTCCAAAAGACTAACAGACACTAATCTCCTTTCATCAGGTTCCCTCCTTCCTAATTTTTTTTTTTTTGTTTTTGCACAAAATGCTTGCCACTACCTTTAACACCTTATTGTGTCTGGAGTGATAATTACTTTCAGTTGCTGCAGCTGGTGCATGGAGAAGTGTGTGGGCTCTGTAAATTGGGAATGGGCAACCTGGGTGGGATTGCAGGAAAATACAGTGATCTGCTCTGCAAACTGCATTTAAAGAGAGAGAGAGTTCTGCTTTACCAATCATACTTTTTTTTTTTTTCCTCACTGCTGAATTCATCTACTAGACAGGTTTTTCTGGAGTCACCTCTGCACCAAATTGTGACTCCTGGGTGTGGGGGAGAAAGCACCGACTGTGGGATGCTGATGTCCATCAGGAAAAAATAGAAAAAATAGAAAAAGTACAAAAAATAGGGCGTAAGACCTGACCCACCTAGTTAAAGCTCAGCTTGGAAACAAGCAGCACAAGGAACAGCTGAGCGGAGCAGAGCAGGATGGGGGAAGCAGGGGCCCGTCAACAGTGTGGAAGGTCCTCTGGGGCATTATTTCTGCTTGTTTTAATGTATACTGTACTGCTCTGAAATCAAGCAGTCTTAATTTGTTTTTTTACATCTCATTTATTTTAAGCGTAGGGTTGATAAGGAAATATGGGGTCATCATGTGAGTAAACACAAAAACTGGGTTATAGTATTTCCACACACACAAAAAAAGCAGCATTTGCCAACCTATTTTTTCCCCTTTCCTTCTTACTTTTGGCAGAATTAATATTAGCAATTATTAGCGGTATTCTTAGGGAAATCATAGACATGGTTTGTAGCATATTTTAATGTGTGATTTGGCTATTACAGTTCCATTACATTATGATATGGTTTATACTCCACCTAACCATGAGGAAATGGGCATACAATGATACATAAAATTAGTCTGCTTCAAGACCAGTTTATACCTGTTTTTCTAGGTTTCCTGAAGTGAGGACTACTCAATTATTTTATATATTGTCTGGAAGCCTTTTAATAAAATGCTCATCGTAATCAGCACTGCTTTGGGCATGCTGGCTTGAAACCAAATGTTTTGTTTGCTGTCTGCTCTCCCATTCTTTATTTCAGGACTGCAGAGAATTCCCATGCTTCTTTAAGGTTAGGGTTAAGTTCAGGTTTGGAAACGCAGGGTGTTTAGTGCAGAAACCATTGCAGAATTTTGCAGAGGGAAAGAAAAAAAAAAGATTTGAATTTTTCAGTCTTTCCTCTGAGGCATTCATTGGTGCTCATATTTTTTTAATCTTAGAAAAAGAAAGAACTATGGAGCCTGAAAAACTGTGATTTTTTTCCAAGTTTCAGAGTAGTAAGCTGAAGGGCAAAACCAGTATCTTGTCATTCATAATTCTCTAGGTGCAAGCATTGCTAAATTCCTATCCTTATTTGAGGTCAAGGCTTGATAAAGATAGAAGCAGAAAAACGCAGCTGATAGGCCTGGAATTTTAGATTCAACACATCATTTTTGGGTTTGGGTGATTAGGGAATTCCTATGCTTATGTGCAAATGGGAATCAAGGTTACCATCAGGAGCAAGGAGCGCAGCAACGTAAGATCTGTGATGAAGATCTGTATGGTCCATACAGGCAAACTGAGTATTTTCCAAGCTGTCCGATTTTATGACACGCTCTTTGTGCTCCTGAACATCTGCCAGTCTTTCCTCCGTTCCCAGCTTTGGGCAGGACTGGCCTTGGTTGGGGTCCTCTCTTATAAGCTGCGGTTGGTAGAGGACAGCTTGGTGCTCTTTGCTGCTACCTTTCCTTATTTCTAGGTATTATTAGTGTTAGGAGCTGAAAAAAAAGAACTCTTGTACTATCCTGACATGCAAAACTCTATACGCGTCACTAGGATGAGGCTGAAAGAGATAAAACAATTGCTCCAACATAAGGGTCTTCCAAGGTCAGCGATGGAGCCTATTGTTATTTCAGGTCAGGGATTTTGAAAAAGAAATGAACATGACTATTTATTCATATATTCTTATATATGAATATTATATATCTGTTACCATATTCCTATATTCACTATTGCATGGATTGTACAGTTGGATAGCCTGACTTTTTCTTCGCTTCTATCTGTTGTCTCTAGGGTGGTTATTTGCTTTCTAACTGTCTTTGAGAGAAAATACTCCTTTTTCTATGTGGTAACTTCACATGCAGCCTATGACATCTTTGCTACATTTGGCCCTATATAAGCAGCTCTCTAGACAGTAAATATTTAAAAGGTTTCATCATTGCATTCAGAAAAAAAAGGTCACTTTTTAGTATAAAAACAACTTTTTTTTTTCTTTTTGGTAAAAGAATTCACATATGTTTTCCCCCATAGCAAGTTGCTCTATTAAAATTTCCAAATAGAAATTACAGCACAGAGCAGCAGCCAAAATCATTGCTAGAGGCTTAAAGAAGAATCCCAGGCACTTGACCAAAGCAGTATTTCAAGAATACATTGTAGTTATTTGAGGGAAGATAATGCAATGTGGTCATCTTTTGCTTCACTATAGGTATAAATCCTCCAAAACCATTGCAGCTGTGGCAGGGATATTGCAACCCATTAACCTAATAGAATGTAACTGTTTTTCTCTTACAAGGCTTCTCTGACTTAGTCTTTTTCTTTTTTTGGCACAGCCCGTGTGTACATGCTGGGTACGTGGATGTATCTGCTTGCACATTGTGGCATTTCGTTCCGTTGTCTAGACCATGTCCCTGCGCGATGAAGCAGGGCGGTGATGTCCCCACTGCTCCTCTCCCTGTCTCTGTATGCCTAAAATCATCCAGCTAAGGTCTTATTCCGAGTCTGATGTCTTTATGCTGGTGCCCTGTTGAGTGGATATATTATTCTCCAAATATCTCAGTATAATTTAGTGCAAGTGTGCATGGTCGAGCCTAGCTCTGAAAAGTTACTCTTTAATACAGCATTTTATTATGTGTTTAAGATTCCTCCTTGTTGCTGGGTTTGTGTCCAAAATGGAAATGTGAACCTGCATCTTTGCTGAATGTGGATATGACCATGAGGCTGAATTTCAGATGTACCCATTTATGAATCTGGCTTATATGCTGAAAGCAGCATTTTGTGCAGGTCACGTGTTGTATACAAAACATCTGATAAAATGCTGCTCACAGTCTTACAGATCTTAGAAATCCTTTCCATATGTCTAATCTTAAATCCTTTCCATATGTCTCCATCTATACATGAGCACCAATTAGTCAATTAATCTGCCACCTTTATTTAATTAGATAATAAAGAAGAACTTTTTGAAGTTAAACCTTTTTTCATTTTTTGCAGAAATCAAAAATGACAACTAGTAGCAGCAACAAATTACAAGACAAATTTCATAATCCACTCAGTGAATACATTAATATTACAGTATTTGCCGAGTTAAAACAAGTCCAACATTCAATATTCTCCTTTGCAAACAAAACACATTTACATGAATCCAAACAAGAAAAAAAGAAAAAAAGAAAAAAAGGCTCTTTGTAGTGGTCCTGGAAGGATTGCAAGACATTTTGACTCTTTGGTGTCCTTAGAAATTAACCCTGTGTTAATGAAAGTTCATAAGCAGGAATCCCTGTGCAATGGCAATCCTCCCATGCCCCCTTTAGGGCAGCTCTCCGGGCTCTGTGCCCTGCGCCGCGGCGCGGGGTGACCGGACCAGGGTGAAGGTTCTGGCCCGCCGGGTCGGTCTGCACCGAACCTGCCTCATTAGCACGCCCGGACATCCCCAGAAGAGGCCTTGGTTTGTGTGAGAGCAAAATATAGCAGCAACGGGGTGTTTCTGGGTTTGCTGCTGGCAGCCGTTACCTTTCTGGGGAGAAAAACGCTCTGCCAGGTCCAGCCCTAGGAATAAATGGAAATAGCTAAAGCCCACGGAGCACAAGCACTTTGCACCTAGGGACAATTTCCCTTGCATTTTTCTTGCAAATAAACTCAATGTAGAGGCATTAATATTTTCAAAAGGTGGAAAGGAGGTTATTTGTTTGTGGCTGTGCAAGTAAACTTTTTTTTCCCCCCCTACAAGCAAAAAATTTTCTAATAATCGCAGTTCTATTGAGTGCCAGGTAGCTGCTTTTTGATTTTCAATGCTGCCTTGCAGTCAGCTATGGGGAGCGGGGTCAGGTTTGCAGCCCGCTGCAGCAGAAGCTGCTTTTACTGCGCTGAGCACTGTTGTTTTCTGTCAATGAATTATCAATTGCTTTGAAGGCCGATCACTCGCTTGCTTCTTGTGTGTACTTGAGATGCCCACAACTTTCTGATGGCATTTGAAGCCTTATTAGCACAGAGCTTATTGAACGTGCAGCCTTTCCTTTATAAGAGCAGTGACGATAGTGATTCAGAGAGTGACATCCCTTTCACTTTTGGAATTTTTCTCTGAATTTCGAGTGGACAAACAGAAAGGACGTTACAGGCTCTTTGCTGTCCCTCTCCTGATGTTTCAAAAAAGAAAGTACTCATGGGTTTCTTTACAGAATTAATATAAAGCTGTCAACTTGCAGAATGATCCATTGTGTATAGAAAAATACATTTCCAACCTAAAACTTTCTTCCTTGAACATGTTTTTACAGAAAAAAAAAAGCTCCAAATAACTAACGTGTAAAGAAAGATTTTTCTCTGACATGTTTTAAACTGTCGAAATGAGATTTTACCTGATTCAGACGCAAACATTTTGATGGTGCTATGATGCAGTTGTAGGAATAGCTTGTGAATCCTTCCTCTATTTAGACAGACGTGATAATAGCATAATACGTATTTGGTAAGTGATGGAAAAGCACAGCTAATATTCTCAACTCTAAAATGTGCTTTAGGCCTCCTTACCCAAGCGGTCTTAGTGTCCCTAACTTCAGTGAAGGGGGCTGCTCGTGATGGTAAAACAAAACACTGAGGGTTTTAGGCTGGGGGCCTTAGAGATTTCAAAGTTGAGCAAAAGAGATTAGAATTCTATTTTTTTCTCCTGCTCCTAGTTTTTCATATTTATGTATTAAGCTGCTTGTATTAAGCTCTTCACTAAGTAGTATTTCTGATCTATGCTGCAATTTGTCATGACATTTCTGTAGGCAGTTATTATAAAGATGTCTGCTGCTTTCTTTCCTTTCCTTTCTTTTTTTTTTTTTTTTCTCCCTGAAACAAGAAAGTAGGCTACAAATAAGTCACTTGATTTTTAAATTGCTATCAGTTAAACATATGGAGTGTCAGGGGCCATAAAATGGATAGCTGGATTCTGAGCTTGGATCTGGACGATACTGAGGCAGAACATGCTCATCCGCAAAAATAAAAGCTGATGTTGCATTCATCTGACCAACATACGTAATTTATGAATGTTATTGGAGTTCTAGTTTTTAGTATAACAGAAAAAAAAGAGATATTTGAGTGTACCAAGCAGGCAAGTGCATGATGTGATGATCGCTTAAATCGGTTTTAATTTAGAAGCTGTTGACACGGAGGCCGTTCTTGGTACGAGGGAGCGAAGCCTGCGCTGACTTGGGGGCATCCGGGATTTTTCCTGCCGGTCTTTCCCGGGAATGCAGCAGCTTGTGCCGGCCGGGCAGCAGGAGCAGCACCTGCCTGCGAGGGGCTGTCCTGGCCTCGGCTGTCACCAAACCGGAGCTTTATCCCGAGAGCGGTGACTTTATCCGTGCTGCCCCCAAGGAGGAGCGAATTCCTGTCACCGCTCTGCAGGAGCGCCTGTCCCCTTAGCTTTACATCTGCCCTTCTTCGCCCTGCTTCCAGGTGGGATCCAACATACCTGAGACGTGCTCGGGGCTCTCGGGGTTTTTGGAGCCCCTCTGCAGCCCCCTCGCAGACTGAGCGGTTCTTGAAGGGTAAAATCCACATGAGATGAGCGGGATCCACGAGGACTGGGCACGGCTGGCGAGGGAGTGTTTGCTGGGTGGAACGTGGGGAGAGGAAAAGGGTCATGTTCACAGGTAACGCGCTTGGGAGGAATTTGGAAAATGTTGAGAACGAGGTGACAAACATTTGAATTTAATCACAGGGTAATCGAGCCTTTCAGTGAAAAGTACAAAAATAATACAAAAAGGGAAAATAAAATAGAGAAATATTGAAATGTTGGCAAGTTAGTCATTATGATGAGCTTGACAGAGTCTACTGAATTTCGTGGGAACTTCACTGTGGATGTCAACAGGTTTTGGGTCATGACCGGTCACTTCTATTTTCTCTACCTGAGCTCTTTTTACTTTGATTTTTTTTTTCCTGAGGTCTAGCCTTTGAACACACTTTGTGTGTGGAGCCTCTGTGTGTCCTTCGTGGCTTCTTTAATGCCTCATTCTTCTGCGGGGGTAACACAGGATGGTCATTTCTGTAACACAAGCATTTCAGTTGAGATTAAACCCGAAGGAGGTTTATCCGTCACCACCCTGGTTTCAGCTGGAGGTTGAGCTTTTCCCTGCATAGCAGCTCTACGCTGTCCAGAAAAGCTGCACGCCCCTTCCTTTTATTTGAACTTGATATGATTTCCTGAATTGCAAACTGTCAAAAAATAATAATAACAATAAAAAGTAAAAGGACTATGGATTTTTTTAAATGTACACTTTCGTTATTATATATCACAAAAATATTGTCAGAGAATTGAAGCGTTTCACTAAGGGAAAGTCTGCTAGTTTGGTTTGTAATTAAGGGCTGCTGGTTTACACTGCATTTAGCTGTATGTGCATCAGACACGAAGCTTTCCCGAGCTCCGCTGCGTCCGGGATTGAGCCTTAGCAAAGAAGCCCAAGCAGGGCTTTAACACTGCAAAATCGTGCAGCCTGCAACATGTTAGCATTAACTTTCCCTGCTTTATCTCCCACTTGGGCAGTGGGTCCCTGGTCTCCTTCCTTCACAAATGCTTAAATTGTAGGTGCAGGAGCTTTCCTCCCTGCTGTATTAACAGAGCGGAATATATATATTTTTGTCCGCGAGGCAGACTGGGTTGCTCGGGATCTCCCCTGGTTCTGGCTAACAAAGGTCCCCTCTCGGCAGCTTTGTCAGAGGCAGGGAGCAGCGAGCGCATTAGAAACTGAGATATGAGAGTGCCCAGCAAAAATACAAAAACCTTCTTTAAAAAAAATAAAACAAAACATTTTTGAACTTCAGAGAAGATGCGGCGCTTGCTTTGCAGAGAACACAGGGTTGAAGGGTGTTTTCCTTTTTCCCTTTTTAATGGACATGTGTAGTGCATTTGTTTCAGTTTTATATCCGCTGTCATAATGTGATGGTTTTATTCAGGTTTTAGCCGTGCTTCGCCTAGAAACCCTACATCTTTAAATGAGGCAACCCCGGTGCCGCTGCGATTTCCCTCGCTGCACTCGCTCACCTTACCCAGGTGCATGTTAAATCAGTATTAATGACAATATCATTCTTCTGCAGTCATCTCCTGCCTGCAATTTGGTTTTAATTACCCACCACGTTGTCTTTCCCCCTCACTGACAGCCATTAAATAGGGAATGACACCAGAGTCGCGCTTGTGTCGAAGAGATGCTGCTTTCACCCGGTGGTGGGCTCTTTTTTTTTTTTTTTTTGGTTCCCCCCCTCTTTTTTTTCTTTTTTTTTTTTTTTTTCCTTCCCCCCCCTCCTTTTTTTCTTTTTTTTTAATAATTAAAAACGCTGCTCTCATAACGCAGGCTGCAGTGCCTCCTCGTGGCAAGCGGGGATAAAATAGAGAGGCCGCTTCTTTCCGTGCTGCTTTTTCACAAGCTTTGCACTGCTTTCTGTGCCTAATTCGATGCTCTGGGTGCAGGGGCCAGCACATAAAACCCCCATAAATTATAAATTTAATACCAAACATTGCCTTTTATATAGTTTCCAAAAATCTTCCAAATTCTTTTCCCTTTGCCCAGTGGTTCAAATAGATTTGTCCTTCATAACCCCCTCTTTGGGATCTGTATTTACCCCTGTGGGAGGATTTCACCGCTTGAAACAAATTCCCGTTGAAATGATTTAAATCAGGACTCATTGCATTAAATTCAATGATGTTAATCTTGATTTATAAAGTCAGAAGCCACAGCAGAGCCTGGTGCAAGTTATTGTCCCAGTGAGGCCGGTGCCGTCGTGGTGTGCGCAAGGTCAGCCCAAAAGTTACCGAGGAAGGGGAGGGAGCCGCCAGCAGCAGAACAGCATCAGGGCAAATATCTACCATTAAAAGAAAATATAGAGGCATTTTGGAGGAGTAAAGAAAACTTCCATTAGAGAAATTTCTTCTTCCTGTTTTCCCATCACTGTCAAATCAAAAAAAATCTGCTTATTGGAATTGAAAAAAAAATCCAAGCACGCAGGTGATTAAGCTGGTAAAGAGGGTTTGGGAAGGGCGAGGACGAGCAGTGCCCATCCATGGTTTGTTCTGAGTGTGGACAATATTTAGTCTTGTTAAATGTCAGCTGCATTGATTTGATACGAGCGGCCCCAGGTTGTGATTCATTACATGCTCGCTCCGCAAATTTGTTGTCCCCTGCAAGAAAATTTGTGGCTGAAACTGCAGGTTTATAGCAGTGAGCCTACGAGGAAGGTTTAATCTCTAAAAGAGCTTCCAGATATTGGTTTACAGCTGTATTGAGTCCAGTTAGAATGATTTTTTTTTTAAAAAAACTTTCCTAATATG
Source organism: Tinamus guttatus (assembly GCF_000705375.1). The sequence goes on from NW_010580220.1 coordinate 263,892, forward strand.
AAACTTGATGCTTGGAAAATCTGATAAGTGAGTTTCATTTCCCTGGAAATTTATTGCTTCTCTTTCCAAGTGCAAGGAAATAAAACAAGTAAAAACAATAAGCGGTCTGTAAAGAGGGTATTAATGAGGGGTCACACTTTTCTCATGTAGGCTCAAGCTCAGGAGAAAAGGAGAAAGGAGTTGCTTTGGGGGCAATCTAAATAGCTGGCACAGTATATTTTGTTTTATTTATTTGCTAGGAACAGCTCTTTTCTATTTTCCTCTTTAAAACCTGTTCTCCAAATCCTGACAGGATATTTATGACAAGAAATAAAGAGGCTTTTCTTTTTTTTTTTTTTTTTTCCTTAGGTAGCATAAACTTCTTTGACTTGAGCTCAGAGACTGGCCGATTTTTAGTTGACAAAAGACTATTTATGCTGCATCGCGCATCTCCCAAATTCAGAAGAGCTTATTTGTATATGTAAAAAAAAAAAAAAAAAGTTCCTATAGAATTCCAATGTTCCATCCTTATTCCAGTGGAGAATTGCATTATGCTTATCTAATTCCCTGTTCTTTCACTTGGAAATGATGGTGTTCTTCACTTCTTCCTGGTAATTGCTGTACGATGCTAAAAAGCTGCCAACTCCCACTCCAAGACTCATTATATTTAGTAATGGTGGAAAAATTACTATCTATAGGGCATTTTATATTTGAAATGAACTGGGCTTCACAACAATGCAGATGAGCATCCTGGTAGATCCAGTTGCAGAATCAACTCCTGAATGAAGCGGAGTGGACGCTTTGAATGCAGGATAGACAGCCTGGAGTGAGATCTAATATGAAAGATGAAGTTTCCTGAAAAATGACAGTAAGAGACTCTAAAAGTGGAAAATTTCATTGCTAACAATGTCAATTTAATTTTCAGATTCATTTCACAACAATTCCTTGTTATTCACCTCGTTTGCTTAGGCAAGTTGTACCTTTTCTAGCTCTCTTAATTTTTAATATTGTACAGCAGTGACTTAGTTGCTTGTTGTAAATGTGATTCCTTTTTTAGGTTCTATACTAGGTTTATTTTTAATTTTATTTTCTCCAGGGAAGGGCACACAATTTACTCAAAATTTACCATATGCTTTTCCTCTCCAGTAAAACAACTGCTGTAGAAATACTGAATTTTGCAGTTTAAATCTTGTAAGCTGTGAAGAATCAGAGAGAGGCCTGATGAAGAACACTAGTGAAAATGATAGACACTCAGAAACTCTTCCCCTTCCTAGAGCAAACTGCTTCCGAGAAGTAGCTCAAGAGGGACTATTGAAAACATTATTGTTGCTTTTCAGGTTATAGGCCTTGAACCTACAAACACTTGTGCATGTAAATAACTTTATATAGGTAAGGAAATGCTTTGAACTCCGAAAGGCTCCGTGCATACAGGAAGCTTTTTATGTGTGTAAGTGCCTGTAAGATTAACTGTAGTTAGTGCTTGATTAACGTTTTAATCCTCCATGGTCGTGCAGTCCTACGGACAACCCAGAGGGAGCTTCCCATGACATAGCTCAGGCTTTGAGCTTGTAAATGAAGTCTTGGTTCATTGGTTAGACTAATTTTATTTTTTTAAGATTCAAGATGATATGAATAAGCCTTTTCCAAAGCTTACAAGCAAAAGGCGAAGCTGCTTCATTCAAAGCTAGATGTCTTAGCTTGGGGTAGATGGAGCAGTTTTGTTTTATTTTTCTGCAAACAAAATATCAAATTGAATCCACCAAACTTTAAATTTCCTTTTCTGCCCTTTTTTTTTCGGTTAGGAAGAACAAGTAAAAGTTAAGGGAATATAGAAATCCAATATTGCCTCTTTTTTTAAAAAAAAAAATCACAGTCTTTGCTTTTTGCATTCAGCATTTACCAAAATCAGCATGAATTTACAGAGGCTTTCAGTTAATGGAGCATCGCTGCCTTTTATAACAGGATACAGGACACAACCCAAATTCCACAGAAGCTACTAAGAGGTTTTTATTAACTCTCTTGGAAGCTGACTTAAATCCCATATAAATTATAGGACAACTAACTAACTATAGGACTTATAGGAATTCTTCCTATGACATTCTTGTCTGTGGGATGATACAATCTGCAATTGCAGTAAGTTTTTTTTCAACAAATTATTACTCAGCTGTAGAATTGAGGGACGAATTTCATGTCAGTACTGGCAAGTGATAGATTTAATGAATGTTTCGAGGAAGTGTCTGTGTTTATATATGAATTAATAGGTGGGCATGGGCAGACATTATGAAGAACTGGGATTAGGCAAAAGCATCCTGCAGGACTGGTGAAGCAAAAGTAGTAGCAGCAGGACTGAGCTTTTACAGAGTTAGCATGGCCCTCTCTGTCTGGAGAAGTCAAGTTTTATTGTATGGTTTGGAACAGGCTGCTTTCCAATGCTGGAGAAAGACTGCACCAAACTTATTACTTCATCTAGCTAAGTGTATTGTGTGCAAGCTGATTTTCTGGGTTTATCTGACTCAAAACCACTTTTTTTTTTTCCTTCTCTTTATTTTCGCCTTTCCAATAAAACCCTTAATCTACTTCAGCTTTATTTCTGATTGAGTTTAGATAGAAATATGGCTATGCTATCCTGCTACTTGGAGAGACTCGCCATGGCGTTTGGCTCTGTTTATTTTGCTTGCTTAGATGTATACACACTTGGAGGACAGGCAAGTAACCGTGGGTGAAATTTGCCTCCGTGCAGTGTAAACATTTAAACTTTGATCCCTGTGCTAGTTCTGTATGGAAAGGTGAATTTCAGCCTCTATAAATGCAAAGTGTCGCTGTGTTTTTACAGTTGCCTCTCCCCATCTACCACTATCTTTGAACCCCTCCTCAGTCTTTAAGCTTTCTTTTAGAGTCCAGGCAAACATCATTCTTTTCTTTCTCTGGCTGGCCTCTGGTTATATTAGAAAACAAAACTACTCTCAAGGGGAAAATAGCACTTAAAATTATTACTTCTGTTTAGCTTACTGATTTGCTCTCCCCAACCTGTCTCAGGCTGATCCCTGTACAAATCAAATCTGCACACCAAATGGCACTTGGAAACCCTTCTCAGATCCCCAGTCTCAGCTCCTGAACCTTCAGAACGTCCCTGGCCGTTCGAAGGTGAATGTAGTGGTGTAGCTGTCTCTTCAGACTGCAGTTAGGATGTTTTTTAAGGCACACGATTCCTCCTTTCTCCCTAGTGAGGGAATGAATAAGCCAGTTGACTGGACTGCTCCTAGGAAAGCACCTTCTTAAATGTTTTGCTGGAAAAAGTTTGCAGCAAATTCCAATTGTTGTCAGGGATTAATGTCATCTCTAACCTCCACCAGTTCCTCATGAAGCGTTCTAAAATGGGAATTTCTGTCAACCGCCTGTTCTTTGCTTTAATTCCATGGGTTTAATCGGCATGCTGAGGGAGACAGCTTGCGGATGTACCCAGGTGCCATTCCATATTTCTCTGAAGCTCACATATTTCCCTTGCTGGGGATGTCTGCAGAGCTCAGTGCAGTGCATGAGGCAACCCAGCGAGCCCCAGGAGAGCTGCCTGTCCGCACAGCATGGTCAGAGCTACCAGCTCAGTGTGGCTGCAAAAACATCATGTTAATTAGGTCTGCTTTTTAACAGCAAATTAGCGTAGGTGTTATGCCTATATCTCAGTGAGGCGACTGCACTGTTTGCAGTTTCAGAGCTTGCTCAAACCACTCTGATTTAGGTGCTTCTGCACTCTCCATTGCATAGTGCAGGTATATCCTTAAAGCCCAAGAGCACAGGCAAAATGAGGTAAAAAAACATGACATGCAGGTAGTGTCACTCACTCACATAGTTCATTGCGTGATTAGGCTCTAACATCGTCACCCGTCTGGCCTGGTTGGCATGCAGGATGCTGCAAGGATGGCATATGCTGCTTTTTGAACTCCTTCCCATCCAATTCAACAGATGCATATCAATGCCTGGGCAATTTGAGCATTAACATTACAGAATCTTTGATGACAATTTGCTCATCTGGTGGTGACTTCTTGTGCAGTCACTTAGAAATAAGGCGTTTTCTACTATGTTCAGTACATTCTGGGGAAAGAATGACAAGAACCGTTATCCAAAATATTCTTGGGCTCGGAAAGACAGTCAGCCTATGCTGGAGAACACCTGGTTTCCCATGTTTTGTGTGTGCTGATTTCATAGTAGGTTCTTTTACTTGTATTTACTTGTACCTCTGTATTCTCTATACTTCCTATCCTTGTGCTTCATAAAACCAAGCTGTCCTTGACCCTTAATCATAGAACTTACCCTTAAAGGATTAGTGCTAAAAAAATGAAGTATGTTACAGGAGTATATCTGCACCTTATGAGAAAGATCCTAGGTATTGTGCCACCCCATTTTTTACATTGTCGTCTTGCACATATGGTAGACATCAGTGTGATTGCTAAGCTTTCAAGGTGCAACTAGGTGTGAATTGTTTAAAACAGGACTGCCACCAAGTTAATATCGAGGTTTGTATTTGGGAAATCCAAAAGTGATTGTTCTGCACCCCTTGCCCAAATCTAATGCTTAAAATTGAAAGCTGCCATGCTGTTTACATTATCTATTGTGCCGATTCTTCTCAAAACCAACCTTTGTTTTTCATAAATACTTGCAAGGCTTGAAGCTGTTCCCAATGCAACCAATTGCAAAACCAATTGTGGAAGCCAGATAAAATGTGTAGCATGATTTCCCCCCTGATTTTTACTGTCCAAGCTCCAAGTCATTCCTGTCCCATGCAAACTACTGTATCTACAGCAGGCCTTGACTTGTAGGAAAAAGTATCTCTACTTCCTCTCAGGACATGGAGTACCTAGAAATGAATTGGACTGAATAGCATATTGAGAAATGTTAATTATTCAGTTTAACGTGGTCAGCCATTCCCTTCTCTTCATTGAGATCAATTTATTCTTACGTCCACATAATGTTATGATACTGCAAAAAACCCCCTGTGACCTATTATCAGGAGACTGCCCCTTCGCAAAGATAGTTCTGAAAACTCCCACTCAGAGCAAGGGGTTTTTAGTTTGATTTGGGTTTTGTTTTTAGCTTTATTATTTGGTCACCAAGCAAGAGGTTTGCTGCCTCTTTTTTTTTTATGCTTGAGAGGAAAATATGAATGTCATAAATATTTCATTTTCATAGCACATCTTGCATTGTTCCTCACTTTCAGACCTTGCCAGCAGTCAACACAGTAGTAAATTTCAGCACCTGTGAACCTTTTTTTCAGTAATTTATGATTTCCATTAGATTTCCATTAGAGATGGACTAAAATGGTTTAGAAAAGCGCTAGCACCTTCATCCATACGGATTTTGCTTTTCTCTAAGCAGGATGTGCTGTATTCTGCTGCCTGCGCTCATGCTGGCTGCCAAAGGTGCAGGTTTGCAGTTTGAACCACCTGATCTCCCTGCCAGCCACGAGGCCTCTGAGCAGAGGGGAACCTCACTCGAGAAAGGGAAAATAGAAAACCAGGCTGCTCAGAAGGACCGTTGCTGTTTCTTCTGCTCTGCCCTGCAAGCTGAACACTTGCTGGCAGGGGACTCACTTTGCTGTGTCATTACAAGTGTCTGTATTTTCTTCAAACCCAGTAGAAACCTTTTATTTATTTATTTCTCCCTTAGCAAACCTGGGCTTTGTGCAATGTCTTGTCCCTTCTCCCCAGCTCACCGTATTCTACTATTGTGATCCAAGACAATTTTTTTTCTTTTCGTTTGTGTTTTTTGTTTGTTTGTTTGTTTTAATGTTGCCAGGGAATATTTGGAGAGAGACTTTAAAGAATCCAGGTAAGAAGTTGGAGTTAGTTTGATTAAGAGATTGGCTTGATATTCCCTGCAGGTCCAATGCCAGCAAACAGGCAGCCGGGGTTGTTTCCAGAACTAGTTTTGAACCTGGAAAACCTCCCAGCTTCCAGCTCTCTATGCTTGCCACAAACTGAGTTATGGCTGCAAATAAATCACAGCAAATAATTTAATCATGAATTGTCCATTGGCATTGTATCATAGCTTGAATATATTTCTCATAATAGCTCACGATAGTCCCATTGACATCCACTTGACTTTTATTAAGTTTTGCAGATTTCTCTCTCATACAAATGGCTCTCATCGGCATATGATTCCAGCAGCTGATTCAAGTGCTGAATGTGAGACCAGATATTGGATGTAATATTGTAGTCATGACGTTTGCTGGAAGCTGTCCTTAGGGTGGGTTTGCAATTTTGATCATTCTGTCACTTCTGTATTGTGTTTTAGTTATTAATTATTTTAACCAGCTGTAGTGCATACAGCCACCATCCCTATAGAAAACTTTCCTTTTGTTGCTGTCCTTTTACCACCTTTCAGCATTGTCATTTAAGCAGGCGGGCGCTCCGGGGTGCGGGGGACATGCTGAGATAACGTCATACTCGGAGCGCATTTCACAGTGGTTTCCAGCAAGCCAAGGAGTGACATTATCTCAGCAGGACACCTGCCCTTCACCTTCCATATGGGGACCCACCTCTGAAAGGTCAACACTTGCAGTTTGAAATAATATTTTAGCCACGGCTATTCAGGATTCAAAGAAAGAGGGGAATGAATGTCAGATAACCATGAAATTCATGAAACCCATTACTCCAAACAAATGACAACTGGCCTGAGACATACACTCTCAAGGCAGTTTTACTTGGATTTTAACTAAGTTTTTTTAAAAAGAACATTCTCATGGACACTTTAATATGTATCCCAAGTGTGGAGGAGCAGACTGTTTGAGTTTTCATTATAACTGTTTGTCTAAAAAATGCATAGGTGAGTTCACATATTGAGGACTGTATCGCTTGACCCCAGCTGTACGGCCACTTTTAAGCATACAACGTATTTTGGAATAGCAAGAGACCTTCCTCAAATGATGTCAGGGACAGAGCTGAGCAAACTGTGTGAGCCAGCTGACGCATCTGATCACTTCAGCAAATCTTCCATTCAGCAGAGCAGTTACCATGCATTTTGGGGGAGAGATATTATGGTTTTTTTTTTTTTCCTCAGTCTTACTTTCTAACCTGTAACCTAAATCTGAGAATACAGTTCTGTGATGTTAGGAATGGTCAAAGAAGTCGTGTGGTTGATTTTCTTTTCCCCTGTATGAAGAATTTAACTCTGGAGCCCAGTCCTTGAAACCAATGTTGTTTGTGGAAAATGATTTTGAAACATATCTTCCACAGGTTTGATGCCACTAAATTTGCTCTGTTTTACTATTTTGGTTACTAAAGCTCAGTAACATTAATGGTAAAGGTAAAAAATCTGACTTGCCACAGATTTCTTGATTTTGCTGTTCATGCAACTGAAGTGGAATTTGTGGAGCCCCAGGAGCCCAAACTGTGTCGTGCCGAGGCGTATCGCTTTGAGCATAATTCTGGACTTAGCTGGCTGATGGGTGGGAGTTCAACAGTGGTCAGAGACACCTTTGATTCGCGGAGTAATGCAAGTGTTCAATGTAACAGAAGGTGGAAGGCAGTTGTTCTGGCAAACAAATTCCAAAAGTGTCAAGTGAGCAGGTAGCAGAATATCTAGAGACACCTTCTTTAATCTCTTTGCTCAAGCAAGGTTCTGCGTTTTGCCCGTTGCTGTAGTTTCTGGGCATTTTGCAGGTTCTGAAAGAAAACACAAGACCCTTTGTTTTATAACTGCTGCTAGATTTCCAGATTTGATCAAAGTGGTGAATCTGATTTTGTTAGATTTCTGACTTAGAAGTTAAGCTTGGCTTAACAAAAGAGCTTGGCCGTGTTCTCATGAGTACTGTGCCTTGAAGTTCCCAAAGGAATCAAAACTTTAATTCTCATGGGAAGCTTCCATTAGTCATCACAATAACAGGTTAATAATTCTAAATGCCCTTATGCTCATAATTCATTTCTTACTAATTTTGTTCTAAAGGTGTATCTTATTTCCACGACTGTCTAATTGAAAGAAAATTGCAGTAATAGTTATCAAACAGACATTGTAACAATAGCCATCAAAATTGTGTCACCTTAGTAATGGATTAAAAAAGTGTTGACCTGTTTTCTTTTATGGGAGAAGTATTTCTATTCATCTTCTTTTACTGATAAATTCCCAGAGACCCTGAGCCGGGGATTATTTTCTAGTAATGAACATTCGCATTTCATGTGTTATCTTTCCTATCATGTTTTGAAACATTTTAGAACATGTCAACAAAATTTCGTGAAAATGCAGTTCATAGATGGAAGCATAGAATTAGTCAAGTGTGGAAGTAGGAAAAAAATTGATTACAGAGACAAAATATTTTTTGAGCATGTGTATATGTATACATGTGTCCAAGGTGAGTCTTGCTTTGAGCTCTACTGCATCGTGCCAGCACGCTGGTGCTGATTTCCCTGCTCTGTAGGTTGGCCTGGATAGAAGGTTGGCCACGTCGCATCACAACAGAGTGTTACTGCAGGCAAGTTTTCTTCCTCTGTTTTCTATGAAACTATTTAATTCATAAAGCTTTGAAGTTTAAACTGGGCCTGACCTTCTGTGAGCACTTCAAAAAAGGAAAATTAACTGCTTGGAAAAATATAACCACTTAAATCCAGCAATTTGGGACACACATGTTAGAGTTGCACTGAACTTGTGTTGACTTCTGCATGTCTTTGGGGGTTATTTCCCGATTGACTTATAAGTAGGGAAAGGTGTTAATTTTCAAGACATCAGGAATTTCTGTTTATTGATCTGTCTTTGAAACATTGTTCCTGTTACAAGAAAAATTCATCAAAACAGAGGGAGCTGCTCTAAAAACAGGTTATAAAAGACTTTGATTAACTTTATTTTGGCTTTTACTTAACTCTAATGAGTAAAATGATTAATTGAATAACACTCTCTGGTTTCACTGTAGTTGATGGTCCATAACAGCTCCCCTGGTTCCAGTAGTTTATAATTTAGCTGTCAAAATATTCTCTAGGTTAGATCTTGGCAAGAAAGGTCTTGACTTTACTTTTTTTTTCCGTCTTTAATGAAGCAAATCTACTTCAACTATTTGTAAGTTATTGAAGTCAGTTGAAAATATCACACTTCAGAGTAAGCACTCAGTTGGTGTTAGGTTGTTGTTATTTCTTGGGGATTGCAAAGTAATATATCATTTCAGGATATTTTAAGCCTACAACTTACCTTTATTACGACTTTATATGGGCTAGAACATACACACACTGTCAAAGATTTTCACATGAGGGGAATGGCTCGCCCATTTATTAAGAATGTTTTTTGGAATAGTTGGATTCGGCAAATTTGGTTCTTGATCATCATGTGCTTGATATTGCAAAACTTTTTAAACATGCAGACTCACATCCCTGAAGCAGGGTTTTCCTGGAGAGAATACACCTTGCCTCTGGGTCCTAATTGTGTTTTCTCCCACCAGTTTGGAGGCCTTTGGGAGGATTAAATCCAGTGTCTGCTCGTAGGCAGAGGTATTCACTGTTTCCAGGTGGGCCTGTCCCATTCAAAGCCAACTGAATCCCTTTGGTTGATCTCCAACTCTACTAGGGAAATGTGTTTGAGTGTTGAGCTGTAACTCATGGGTCTGTAGAGGGAGGGGAACTTCTCTCACCCTTAAAATGTTCCTGTAGATGCAGGGTGATGCCTGAGCCTTAGATTGAGGGTGGCTTAGGAGACAGAGGTCTTCTTCCAACCGTTTGCCAAAGCAAGTGGGTGGCCGTGTGGGGTGGCATGTAGCCCACGGGGAATAAAATGAGACCTGTGCGAAGGGGCAGCTTTTAAAAGCAGCTCTCTTCTTTCCTTCCTGTAATTCTGTCGATTTCCCTTCTAAAACTGATAAAAGTAGTTGTGTTTTTAAGGCTAATTTATCCCATGTTATGATTGCTTGGCTTGATGAGATTTTCCTTTTTCGTAATTAACACAATTTGATGAATTCTGCTAGGAATATTCCCCTCAAGTAACATATCCCTCTTCAAGTGCTGTTTTAAAAACAGAAAAAAATTGAGCTCATTTCATTTTGCACCTGTTTTTAAGAAAAAAAAAAGAAAAAAGAAAAAAAGGGAAAAAAAATTGTTTCCCGCAACATTACATATGAATGTAAATATCTCAGTTCCTATTTTCACCTATTAGATGTGTGTTCAACATTTTTTTTTATTTCCAGTGGTATTTTGCCATAATTTCTGGGCTTCAAAGGGAATGTGCAATTAAATATGAAGTCTTCCTTGTTTTTATTAAGTCAGATCCTTTAAAGTGCTAACTCCTGTCAGATTCTTTATTTTTCAGTAGTATCAGAAGATGCTTATTTTAGTGTAGACCTCTATACCTTGCTGTCTTTTTATTCACTGAGCTTAACAAGATACTAGTCCAAAGATATCCCAACAGTAAAAATCCTGTAGAAGAAAAGATTCTTCATAAATGCAAGACATTATTATTCTACAAAAAGTCCCCTAAATTTCCTGCTAAGAAAAAAAAAGTATAATGCATATATAGAATTATGCTAGAAATTCTAAAATTCTATATAAATTTAGACCAAATCCTTACGCAGCTGAAATTAAAAGGCGTGGTGCTAATGTTTATTAAAGGAAAGGAAAAGGTTGCTTATATATTATATCCTACAGAAATCCTTTTTAGTACTACAATAAAATGTAAAATAAAACTGTCAGAATTCTCTATGTCAAAACTGCAATACCACTTCTTTAAAAAGGCCTGACTCTTGTCTTTGTAAAACTGTCTTCAGAGAAGATAACCTAAATATCTGCTCTGAGCTTGTCTGTAGAATTGGATTGCTGATAGCAAGACCACATGATGAGACGCTGAGCCCTTTTTTGACTCACATTGGTGGTTCAAACGTGGGCATTTGAAGATTTTGTAACAAAACTGAATTAAAAATTGCTCTCTTGAGTTACAAGGAGGATCGCTTAAAACAGTATCGGAATTACCAGTGTTTTTTAGCTGTAGGCTTATAAAATATTTCCTTGAGGGAGGCTTTTAATGAATCTTTAGGTTTGAAGCGAGCTGATGAGATCAAGCTGTAATGCAGGTTCGGACACATGTTTCTCAAGCTTATTCACAATGACGTTACACTTCATTCCTCACCAGCAACATTTCCAAAGCAGTTTATGGTTCCTCCTGAGGACTGGCTGCTAATCCTGCCAAATTATGTCAGATGTGGGAACTCTAGGATCTAAAGTGTTGCAACCTGGAGTACATGAATTTTCCAAAATTCATCAGTTCGTTTAATTTGTGAATGTGAAAAGCTGATGGTATCATAAGCTGCTATGTTTTCACCTCTCAGTTTACAATATTTGAATATTCAGGCATTATCAACTAGGCTTTCCTTTCTGGTTATTTGAAGAGGTCCATGCAGAGTCGATGTGATTAGTGCTGTTGCTATGCTGAAACATTAAAAGTGTACGTGCAACATCTATGGGCAATGTGAACTCTACAGTTAATAAGTTTAGGGAGTATGGGGGTATTTAGTCAGTAATTTAATGTAAGATTCAATATTTAAGTCCAAGAAGAAGCCTTGAGAATCTTAATCTTATTAAACTCCTACCTCAATTACGTGATCAAAGACACTGGAAGTATTTGTCTCTAAGACTTTTTGAGTATCATTTTCAAAGTCACTCAGCACTGGCCTAATTCTTCTTCCACAGGGAGTTTGATTGTTGACTTCAGATGAAGTAAGTTTAGATCAACACGGAGTTATTTTGAAAAATCCTCCCTGATACTCTATCTGAATTGAAACATCAGGCTCTTTTGAGCTTAACCCGTCCTTGTTTTGGAACCGTCACCATGTTTTTCAGTTTCTCTTCTGCCTGTTCTCAGTTGAAGTTGTTTCAAATGGAAAAGAAAAAAAAATCAGTCGTTTCATTCTTTTCATTGCTTTTTAGCAACTAAAATTTTCTAAAATCGTTCAAATTTGTGTAGTAATGATAATTGTGTCTGTGAATCAGATCAGTATTATATTTCCTGTTCTTAACTTTCAATTTTGTTATGATAGGGAGAGGTGGTAAATGAGCAGTAATTTCTTGGGCTTTTGTTTGGTTTGGCTGCTTGTTTTATTTTCTTATTTTGAGTATAATTTGCTGGTTATATATAAGAAGCTCAGAATGATTTTCCAACAGTCTGAGTGGTAGGAAGAAAGGAACAAACTTCAGCAAGTGTAAAAGAAATCGTATGAAATATTCATGCTTTATTCATGTGGTGGTCATTCAGTTAGAAGCAATTCTCCCTACTAGAAACAGAGTGAAATATTGTGGCTGCATCTTCAGCTGCTCTAAACTAGCGCAGTCCTCTTACTTTCAAGTATAGTCAGTGCTGCGTGTTTTTGAGGAGTGACAGCTGCCATATGGAAAATAGAACTAAACAATATAAGTTGCTTTATTCTCCTCTAACGTAATAGGCCTTAAAGATGGGGAAAATATACATCCACCAAGAAGTTAGATCACTAATATACCTTCAGTATGCCTTAACTCTTAAAGATAAGCCCATTTCTATTCCCTTCTGTATGGTACATACAAATGCTGAATATTGAACTTTTCCTCAAGTGATTTCCCTATAATTTGGTTTGAGGAAATTGCCACTTATGTTTTCCTATCATATGTTATACATCTTTTAAGTTTCTTGAATAGTAAAAGGGACCTGTCTCTAAACGTATTTATTAGACTCCAAGTACAACAGTTTTACAAATATTAAGAATCTGCCTATTTTCATTTGTAGATCTTGGAAAAAGTTTGCTTTCATGTTTTCATGAAATTCATATTCTTAGTTTGATGGGTTTTGTTTTTAAAGGAATTCTTTGTATAAGAATGCCCACTTGTGACTAGTCCATGTTTTAATGTCTGGTAAATAACTGCATTAAAATGATGCAGTACTTAGATATGCCAAGCATCTTCATATGCTGTAATTCTATGTAATATTAAGTGATTTATGACAATAAGCATCCTTGAAAATTAAGGATATTTTTCTCAAGTTTCATGTCAGGGGAACTCTAACCTACTGTGTATTATGCAAATTACCAGCATCCTCTTATGTTCTTGCCCCCCTCCACAATTTGCAGCATGCTTCAGTGGTGTTGCTTGGGTATGTGTGGGTGAAGGATAATTTGACTGCCCTCCAGCACTCCAGTGTCTGGTATTGCACAATCAGGGAATGTGATGTCACATTAAAGCAATTCTTATAATATAATCAAAGTCCTGATGTTGTTCTGTCCTTTAGATGAAACAAACTAATGAAATGTATTGACCCTCCTTGCGCACTTCTGAAGCAAAATGACTAAGCGGTATTGAAACTACATGAAATACATTGACATTGATTGTAAAGTCTGCGTTCCCAGAGTCACTTTGGTAGCTGATTAAAGTGTCACATTGACAATATAGCCCCTTTTGAACAGGAAATTAATACCAGCCTGGTGGCAAGGAACGTTCTTCCAGACTGAAGCTTGCACTATCACCAGTCCTCAGAAATGAATCAGACGCGCTGCCGTTCCAGTGTGGGGTACTGCTTTTGCTGATTATAACAAATATATTGAAATTGCAACCACCACAAGGAGGAAAAAAAAGCTTGTGACATTTTATGTTTATTCTCGTGATTCAATATGCTTATTACTGATAGGAATTTCCACAAAGACTCAACATGAACTATGTGTTTGCAGTCAGTTAAAGCTCCATTTAAAGCTCTATTGAAAGTATGAGTCACATGAACCATGTGTCTTTTTAATCCATCTATCATCAGTCTGAATGCATAAAAGCCTTTGTTTTAGTGTGTGGTTGATGTATGCACAAATTGGGGGAATTTCTATAGATTAGGAGATACAGGCATATAAAAATGAGCATGTATGTTTGACAGAGAAATTATGTATTCAGTGCATCATGCTGTACTAGGAAGGAAGGAAAGAAGCAGGTGGAGCAGTCGTAGAAGCTTAAAGCTGGGATCATCGCTGAGATCTCAGGGCCCATTTCTCCATCCCAGGAGCATCCTTTACAAACAGCCTGATGGAGGAGAAATTGAAGGAATGGAAAAGGAGCTGTGGCATGGGAAACAAATATTTATTCATTACTAAATGAGCATCTAAAAGAGAAAATTATGCAGATGTAGAAAACAGACGGCAGTGCTATCCTAAGAAGATAAAATTCCAGGCCTCTCACCATCTCACCGCGCATTTCATCACTTTTTAAATAAAAGGAAGATGCATTTTTGAGCAGTGTATTATCCAGCCCAGGTTTTCTTTTTTGATATGAACTTTGCCCTCTAGCTTTAGTGAACAGAGCTATGCTGGTTTCTACCAGCTGAGGCTCTGACTCAACAGGCCTTCATGTCCCCTTACACCTATTCCCAATTCTCAACTGCCTCCAACAGCTGTGTCTCCTTCAGCCTCTGCAATCCTCCAAATCTCCGTACCTTATAAAACTCTCACTCTGAGCGCAGCAGGTCACAGGTTCCTCTCCTAGGTCTTAGACTGGCCACTCAATTCACATCATGTGAGCCAGCTGCAAGCCAGATTTCCTTCACGTCTCTGTGCAGAGTTATGGAGGGGAACATTAAATGAGAAGGAACAGCCCTTATATAAGATATGTAAAATGCTGGTGAATAGGGTAGACAAAGAAAATTGATCAAAGTTGAAGAAATAGGGAGAAAAGGTGTTTTTTTGTTTGTTTGTTTTGTTTTTTAAGCTGGCAGTACAGTAAGGAACGTGGTTTCATTAACTTGAGAAGAAGCTTGGGGATTTTGAAAATATGTCTTAAAAGTGCGAAGTGTCAATATGATCATTAACAATAGTTTTATTACAAATCAGCTGAACAGATAACTTTCATATCAACAGATACCTGGGCTGGGGCTGCCCAGGTAGAGCCTCATGGGAAGGTTTCTGTCACAAAATGCTCGGTCTGTCAGAATGGCCGTGTTTTATAGAGATGGGCTGACCACAGAAACCAAGCAGGTCTCTACTGCAGCCACCCACGTACCAAGGAGTTAAAGCCCTGCCTGGTGGCAGGACAGCACCTGTATCAGGCCCTCTGGCACCACACAAGTCCAGGATGTGCCCAGGTGTCCATGGGATCACCAGCTTGCAGGTGCTGATGCTGCCAGGCCCCTCAGCAGTGAGGCCTAGCAGGCCCTCAAGTCATGGGAGCCTCCAGCAGCTTTTCAGATTGCTCTTAATTCAGCTGGGAACATTCACAAGCCGTGGGATCACCAGCTTGCAGGCGCTGATGCTGTCAGGCCCCTCAGCAGCGAGGCCTAGCAGGCCCTCAAGTCATGGCAGCCTCCAGCAGCTTTTCCGCTTGCTCTTAATTCAGCTGGGAACATTCAAGTGCTGGTCCTCGACCCACCTCAGTGCCAGGGTACCTTGATAATTAGGATCATAGGGTGGCTTTTACATCTGCCTTCAGAGCGATCCAGTGTTTGGATAGCCTGAGAGTTAATCCATAACCCCAGCGCAGTTCCCAGCATCCTGCTGCCGCCAAGCAGAACTCTCCATCCATCCTGTGTTCACCCTGGGTGATTGCTGGAGGGATCGAGAGGGTGGAAGCCCCTCTCTAACTTGCCTCTTCTGGAGTCTGTGGCTCCTTGTTCAAGAACATCGTTGCTACTCTCCACACTGCTCCCGCTGTTGATCTTGGCCTTTGCTTCTGTGATTTCTGTTCCCTGCTGCACTGCTTAGGTGAACAATAAGTTCCATTTCCAGCAGTGGTCGGCCTCCTCTCTTACCCCTTGCCTGCAGGAATTTCTTTTGTTTGGTTTGATATTTTTAGTCACGCTGTGTTGTAATAATAAGAACAAGACCATGGGTAAGCTAGATTCCAGCCTTCCTTCAGTTGCCATGGCTTGCCTTCACGCGTTGTTATTGCTTTGGATGAGCTACTGCTGCTGCGGCCCTACTCCTTGATTTCTGCTGCTTTAATACTGTTCCCTGCCTTACTACAAAGTGAACAGCGGTGCTTGTTCTTTCTGTCTGACATCTTGAATCCACCCACGAACCCATTATTTTCTACACCGGCCAAAACCAGTATAGGAGGGGGAAAAAAAGAAATGAAATAAAAAGAAATAAGAAAGAATAAAATCCTGTACCCTTTGGATCAGCATTGCAGAAAGTGCCCGTGTACCCAGTTGGACGTATATGCCCGGGTGTGACTGCAGACTCTGAGTTTACAATGTACCCAGGACACAGTGCACTGAGAACAGAGACATTTGATGTGCCCCATAGGTCACAACCAGTTAAGGTCTGTAAGTTGTTGTTGCCTGTTGGCTTTAAAGTTGAATGAGGCTGGTGGGACTGAGACATGGATATGCTCATGGGAGTCATGCACCTAGCAAGACGAGGCCCTAGTGAAAATAAAGCAAAACATCCCACTCTGCTTGACACCCTGTAGCCACTAAGGTGCCTAATGGTGCGTGGACATGGTAGGGGCAGGTGATGCTTAAGACATGGTTTGCCCCCACAACTGGTGAAGCTCTGGTGCTGATGAGGCTGCTCTGAGACAGCTGCTGTGAACATTGGCTGCTCTGAACCCTGAATGCAACTGTAACTGCCCAGTTTGTTCTACTGATAAAAATCATATATTCACTTTTGTGAATTCACCCTTTGCTTCCTCATTCTCTCCACTATCTCTGCCTCTTACCTTCTTGCCTCTATCTGATAGAAGGCAAGGGGTAATAAATGTTCAAATACTCCCAGTCTAAGAAAGCTCCCTAAAGCACCAGTTTTCAAACTTTTCTACCCTATACCTTTAAATAACAAAAAGGCAAAGGCCTTTTTATCTGTTTGGGAATCCTGCCCTCAAATACATTGTTTTCTTAGTTTTTAGTTTGAGAATGCTTAATTTTATGATGAGTAGCTTGTGTAGCCTTTTACTTTAAAAAAAAAAAAAATGTTCTGAACGAATGAAGCGCTTTGAATACTTCATCAGAAGGGAACCTGTAAACAAAACTTGCCCGACCTACTGTTGTGATCTCTTTCATTGGATTTACTGTGTGCAGTCTGGATCACGTCCTCTTGCCCTTTCTCAAAAACTGCGCTTTCAAATGTTATTTTTAAAATGGAAAATTTAATATTCTCTTTGCCATATAGTACAAAGCCCTTTCCTTTATATGTAGGTGCAGGCTCGTGCAAGTCTTCTGGCTCTGTTTTTATGATGGTGAGCACAGAAGGGTAGCTATTTCATCTGTGTAATTCTTCACCTTTTGCACCAAGGCATCTTCCTTGGAGGATACTGTAATATTTTACTGAACACTCTCGTAGGCAATCCAAAAATCAAGGAATCTTATGTAGTTTTCTTTAATGCAGTCTGGATGATGAATTTACATCTATATATCAGAAACACTGTCTTCTGCCCTGCATTACTAATGTCAGAAAATTGCCAGTATATAATTCATCAAAGTATTTCTATAGACTCCCCCTTTATTATCTCCTCTCTTGCAAACAGTATAATTTGCCTTCATTCTATGTCGATGAGAGGAACTTTAATCTTGGATACTGCAGTATAAGGTGCTGTACACATTTAAAAAATGGCAAAGTAAGGAGTGGGTGGGCCTGGATAAAAATATAGATTAGGAACCCTTTATTAGCAACCACAAACATGGCAACAAATTTCTGTTTTAAAGCAGCTGAAAAAAAATGCTTAAAACCATCATATATTGAAGTCTTTTTGTGCTGCAACTGTTTTATTCAAAATTATTTCCTAAATTTTCTTTTCCACTACAGAGTGTATACTGAATCCTAACTTACATTGCTCTAGAAATGTGCAGAGCCATAAAGTGACTGTAAGTCTCACTATCTCATAGTTGTATTGTACCTTTCACCCTGGAATATCCTAAAGTATTTTTCACACATAAAAAACTGATATGTAATTGCACCTGCTTCAGATATGAAATGCAGCAGTTGTTTAATGGTGCACGGAAACACTAGACAAGGGTATGGGGACAGAGATTGAAGAACACAATATCCAGCTGAAAATCCAGGTGGGATTTAAGATGGTAGGATGTAATTGCTTCAATTAGAATTTTGTGAGAATAATATATTTAATAGGTGCAATTCCAGGCCCTATTGAAGTCAATGAGAGCGTTGCTGTTGATTACAAATGAGGCTGGAATTCCTCTCATATCTCTACCCTTATGAAAAGTTTAATGAAGTACTGTAGTCAGAAAGGTTCCCAGGATCTTTATTTTTCTTCTCCTCCAAAAGAATTGAGTTGATCCTCAGTCGAATAAGGTACCTAGGAAGTTTTGCTGAGCACCTTTTTTACACCAATAAAAGTGAGGGGAGAATTGGACCTAGCATCTCCTGTGGCCTTTCCCACCAGTGTGGGATATTGGTTCATTGCAGCTTGAATAGAAATGTCAGCTGCAGAGTCAGCCTGACGCACACAGCTGTTCCGTGGAGGTTTCCAGTAAAAAAGTAATTTCCCATACAAGTACCGAGGCCGATAGTTCCTCTGCTGTGCTGATCCTGTCAGATCTCACGTGGTAAGGTTTTATGGCTGTAGGCTATGGTTAAAATATCAAATGTTCCTATTTGGTTACCATAGCACATTAATAGACAATGGGGAGGAAATGGCTGTGATTACAAGCAGTGAAGCTTAATAAATTTCTGTGGTGAATAAGGAAGATATTTTACTCCTTTTGTCTATCTTCTCCCTTTACCTCCCCTCATCGTTCCTTCAATTCCAGATAGAAAAAGCCAAAAGCTCCTATTAGAGACATCCCAACGTCTTTGGCTCTCCAGAGAAACTTGTGGCTTTCCAGGGGTAAAGCCTCAACATAGGCCCCAAAAGATTTCCAGTAATTACCCCATCTGGGGAAGGCTTCCACCTGAGCAGAGGCTCTTGCATTTGTACTGGAAGAAGAAAAAGAAGTGAGAGGAAGCTGATGGGCATCGAGGGATCTGCTCCTCTCCCCATCTCCAGCTGGTTGCTCCCTGCTCCATGATACTAGACAACCCCATGCCCCACTGCCCTGCCACACCACCAGAGAAAAGACTTTTCCTTTCTTCCCTTCTAAGATAAATACAAAATTTTAAAAAGTGATTTACTTGAAAGCTGCTACCTATTTTTTCTCATTTCATGCCCCAGCTTGCTTCTAGGTTGTTGCTGTGATGTTTTTTTTGAAACTCGTAACACATGGGCTCTTTCAAAAACACCAAGTATTTGAGATAAAACTGCTCTCAGCCTGCGGCATAAAATGTAGGGCTACATGAAAGTAAAAAAGGATGAGAGCTTTTCAATCAATTTGATGAAAAATTTAAGTTAATTAAAAGAATGCTCGATTTTTCCCTAGAAGGCGACACTGATCTTTATTATTAATGCATACCAGTGTTTCATAACTGTGCATAATAATGGCCTGTAACATCAGGAACAGTTTCATCCCCAGCTTAATTTGTTACAAAATCTTTTTCAGTATTCTTAAAGCATGCCCTTTGCCACTCCATCCTTGATGCTCTTGGGCTAATTCCCAACTCCTAAAGGATGTCCTCTTTTATGCTCACACCTGAGAATTAATTTATCAGATTGTTTTTTTTTTCAGTTTAAATCTTTAAAAAAATAAAAGGCACGTAGGCACCCTTTGCTGCTTGGCTTTCATATTGCATTTTAGTATTCATATTCCATTAAGGGAAATAGTAGTACAGCATATCTTAGTGCAAGTTGGAAATATGGTATAGGAAAAGAGGAAGAGAAAGTGGCCTTTGAATAACAGACACCTTACATTTCTGTGGATTATTAAATGGGCTGTTGGATTCTGTTGAGCTCAGGGACACTTCCATGTACATAGGTTAAGAAAGTATAGCCCTTCCAAGAAGATAGTGGACAAATGTATTAAAGCAGTACCTTGTAAAAACCATGCCTAAGTATGCTTCTCTTGCTGATGATGCTTGCGATGAGGGCAGTTAACTTTTTAACCGAAGTTGGTGAAGATTTGTGTTCTGGAGTTGAAACCAAGCTCCTGGTCTGCACAGATACCTTTGCTTACCACAACTAGGTGACCTCCCATCTTTCCTAACTGCCAATCTTTTCACCAAACTCTGGAGACTTGCCTGAAGGACCTCAGTACCAACTAGCAAAGCCTAGCACTCTCCAGATTAATTGCATTAGATGGTTTTGCAGAGTGTAATTTGGATTTTATGTGAGCTAAATAGCTGTCCTGTTGGGGGTGATGAAACTTCCCAGTTAGACACCTTTTGTAATCCCTGCAGTAGGAAGAATGAAAATATGACCAACTATAGATATTGACTGATCTTGGCATGACACAAAAATATGCCCTCTGTAGGCCTCAGGATGGAAGGGAGAGATAGAAGTGAGAGGTGGATTTAGGAGGCAAGTAGGAGCAGATCCGGAGTTCATACCAATGCTAGATATTCGGGGGGAGGTGGCACCACCTTGAAAGTCCATAATTATCATGGCCACCTCTGTCTCCACTGACACGCAGGGTTATTTTGATCTGCAAAGCTGCTTCCTCGCGCCATGCGCCTGGCGCTGGCTGCAGGAACTGACAGGCGATAATGGCCAGGTAAATGATCAGCGGGCACTCGTGAACCCCTGTCTGATTCATCTGTCTATAGCTTTTAGAAGAACACCCATCATCTCTGCACCTGTCAGTCAGGTTGAAGTCTCCATAGGTTGCTGTTGCTGTTACGTGTTCCTCCCCTCTTTCCGTTCCCCCTTCTCCTCTTTCTCCCAAGTGCTTTTATACAGTCATATGGTAACTCCTTGAAAACAGGCACTATCCTTTGATTTTAGGTTTGGTCATAGTGTAACAGGGGCCCTACTCCAGCCAAGGCTTTTAGGGGCTAATGTAGCACTTTCCTTCCTTCTTCTACATTAGTATTGCGGAAGCATTTAAAGGCCTCCAAGCCCAGGCCTTCCCCTTGGGGCCTGGACCAGGGACTGGATACATAGGATGGACCAACGCTGACCCAAGCACTTTACAGGTTAAATAGACAAGAGGCTCAAAAGGTGCCATCACCGCTAACCCAGCTTATAAAAGGAATTTTAGAAACTCTACCTTTTAAAGCAGCAAACTGAAGGCTCTCTTCTTTCTCTTTCCTGAATATTCCTTTTACTTCTAACATTTAAACTATAACAAAAAAGAGAGGAGGGTAAATAGAGTATGTTTTCTTTCCCTTTAATAATATAAAACAGATGTGCAACCTCTGCTTGAGGAACAGGACTGAAGGGAAGAGAGTGCAAGTAAAAGTAAATTCTAGGTTACATAGCATTTATCAAGCTGATGGAAAAAACCAAGTTGGGAGTTGAAAGCAAGATTTAACGACAAGAAATGGTGATAAAAAAGTTCATAGCAGTTGAGTTTTATGGTGAGGCTTGTAATGGAGAGTCCCCTGGCCAACTGTCTGGTTGTTACTGGCTGCACATCAAAACACCCCGGGCCCTGGCCTGACCCTTGCTGGCCAGCCCAGGAGCGCGGACGGAGCTGCAGCGGCTCGGGGAGGGATTCGTCGCAACATGGGCCGGCTCCACGCTCCTTCCATGGAGCACAGTGCTGTGCTGTGCTATTTTACCCCCACAAACATCCCAATGAGAATTTCTAGTTAAGCCGGGGGCTCAAAGAGGCTTCTCCATCCCAAATGACTGTTCTGACTCCCAGCGGGTAGTTTTTCCAGGGAAGACTTCCCTCACTCTGTTCCGTTGGAGCTTTCCACTTTGCATAAATAATTGAGCATTCATTAGAGCAGGGGCTTGAGCTTGGGCTTCCACAGCTGAGGTGAGTGCCCTGACCACCACATTATTGATTTTTCTATTCAGACCAGTCAATATTTTGTTGATCTCATTGGTGCTAATTGGCATACGGGGTGCCCACGGGATGCCTGGTGGGAACACGAGACATAAGTAACCCCTATGAAAATAATACCGAGCATCCAGTAGTAGTAGCAATCCACTACTCAGTAAGAGATGTATGTGTCTGGCAGAGTTTCAGGTACCTAATCTTGTATGGGATCAAACAACTTCTCTCAAGCTGTACCAGTGGTAATGGTGTAGTCATTGAACATGATAAGCAATAATTGTATATCTTCGAAAGAGACAACGTTTCTGCCTAATCATGAAAAGCACAGTTGAGCTACAATCTGAGCTGACTCAATTTATGTAACAAGATTCTGCTGTGTTTGCCCAAATTGGCATAGTTCCTCTCCAAGTGACTGAAAAATGATGGCAAATCCAGCAGGAAGCCTGTAGTTACAGGAAGTGCAGGGAGTAGCACAAGTTTATTGTCAGCCTTCAAGTCCGCCTTTAGGTGGTCACCACATCCTGAGATGCTGCTGATAGAGCTAGATGACATATTCCTGAAGGGCTGCCAAAAGATTCAAACAGACAATGTTGAACACTCTTATTCTGCTTTTCTTAGCAGTTTACAATTTCCCTTCAGAATATGCAATTTTGCTGCTGTGAAAAAACTCACAGTGTAATGAGGGATGCCGAAAAAGATTAGCTAAGGCAGATAATGTCTTGTAAAGGCTATCTCCTTGGCATCTTTGATACCAATTATACCATGACATCTCCAAAGGAAGTCACCTGTCTCAGCTGAGGCAGGTTATCCAAGAAGATCTAACAAGTATTTTTTTTCTGTTCATTGTACATATGCAATGATATAATAATAATTTCCCTAGTATAGGAAGAAAAAAGATTAAGTAAAATTAGCCTCTCAACATGAAACCATTATAAGCTGTAATTTATTTCAGAAAGTAGAAAGTGTTAGGGAGAAGAAAGAAAAAGAAAAAGAAAAAAAAACCCTTTGCTGATAATTTGTTATGTTCTGGACCCAGTAGATGACCTTATACATATGGACTTAAGTATACTCAGTGGGTACAATATATCTAAAATGACATAGAGGATTGAGCCTAATTGATATCATTAGAGCCCTGGTCCTTTTACACTTGGCCTTTGCGATGTTGGTGTTACCAAGAAAGCTGCTTTTGATTTATTTTGCTTTTCTTCTTCATCCTTTTGCTCTCTCTCTCTCTCTCTCTCATTTTCTCCCCTCCCTCTCTCAAGTTCTGCTCAAAGGCCAGACCTGCGGAGGTTGGGAACTCGCGCTCCCATCCATGGCCTGGAGTGTTACCTCTTGCAAATTCGTCTCTAAAGTGGTAACTTCTAACGAGAGAGGCACTCGGTACATTTCTAGGGGAAAGAAAAAAAAATGGAAAAAGAGTGCAATTGTGCAATTGTATGCATGAAAAACAGCAACATTTATTCTAGTTGAGTCTTAAAGGCTTAATGCGATCTTTTCCTTTAAAGCAGATAGCAAGGCAGAAAGCTCAAAACTACTAAATCAACTTATAAAAATAGCCTGTGCATTAAGTTCAAGCAAAATACGCTCTCCTGCTTTAGTAAATCACGCTATGATTGGCGCTTGCAAATAACTTGAACTAGGTGGTTCTACGGCCTGAGGGAAAACCCAAGATTTTTAGTTTAACAGTTAGTTATCCCTTACCCAGCTTAAAAAAAAAAAAGTCTAGTAAACAGTTTGAAACTAATTTGTTATCAATGCTTACAGGTTTGATGCCATTTTAAAAATTTCCCATTTGTCAAAAAAAAAAAAAAAAGAGAGATGAAGAATGCAGGACAGTCCCAGCAGTGCCCAAAGATGTGATATGAACTCAGCATTGTATAGGTTGCTGTGTCTTACATGTTTTTGAATTTTCTTCATTCTTTTCCAGTTAAAA
>NW_010580220.1:289216-337443 GCF_000705375.1 Tinamus guttatus
TTAGCCTTGAGCCTCTTATTCCTCCCTGTTCTGCTACATCCTCTGGCCTTCCTTTTTCCTGCTCTCTTTCTCGGCTTTTCTCTCGTTGGCATATGCACCTTGACCCACGCAACCTTGCGCATATGCAAGATACAAAAAGTTCACCAGCTGTGATCAACAGTAAATAAATCTTGATGCCAGTATTAGGTTACAGCAATTTTATCCTCTCTCTTTCCTTCCCCACCCCTTCATCGATGGGAAAAGAATATGAACTTGACATTTGCTCACTGAAAGCAGATGGATGAGGTAGGTCAGCATTAGGTGTAACCCTAGCACTGTTTCTTTGGGTTTCCTGAAGGATGGAGCTAAAAGAATTCTCCTGGCAGGTCAAAGGCCACATTAGTCATTTGCTTAAAGAAGAACTGTGCAGAATTAATCAAAATGAAACACAGGTTTTCATGTCTCTCTCTTATTCAGAATCTCTAGGTCCTTTTTTCCATTCCTCTTAGAGGAAGCAATATATTTTATCCTTTTACACCTTGTCCTGCAGAGGTTTTGTTCGGAGTGGTGTCACAGGCCTTCCCCTTCTGTGTAGAAAACCATTTTAATCAGGATAAAGCCTCCATGTGATACTTGTAAAGGTCATCTGAAGCTGGTGTGTTAGTACCAGTGCAACCATAAAAAAAAAAGACTCAACCCTTCATGAAGAAGTTTTGAGTTGAAAAGAATGATTCTATTCACTGCATTTCTCCAACTTAAAAGGAAAGTTAAAAGAGCAGCTCTAACACTCAGAAGCAAAAAACTTTACATATTTTGTTTCACTATAACCTGAGGAGAGCAAACTATTCAGGGAGAAAGTCTTTCATTCTCGTTTCAAGAGCTATACCCCGAAACTGATTAAGAGCCTGACCCGACCATAAAACAGGTCACAGTAATATTTTTAGGGTGTTTTTTTTTTTTTTTTTTTTTTTTTTTTGAGGTTGTTATCTTGGTCAGGGAGGTACCAGGGTATTTATGGTTTACAGTTTAAATCATCTCACAAAGGAAAAAGTTTCTTTGGACTGAAAGCTTTTGGCAGCAAACTTTCACCTGCTCTGTGAACTGCTCCCACTATTCGACACTGCTTGCCTATGAAAGCTTAAAATAGCACATCAGGATTTTGGTTTCTCTGGATATTTTTTTTCTCCCTCTTTTCTTCTTCTCCTGTTTTTCAAATGCTGAAACTTCCTATTCATGATTCCTGAAAACACGTTAGTAGTTTAGTTGAGATTTGTAAGATTGGCATGCGGACAAGGACAAAATGTCACTGGTCTCCAAGAACTTCCATGCATCTTGGCTTTCACTAGCCGTGCCAGGCAATCTGAAATCTGCTTCTTCCCCCAGCACTGCAGCAAAGTCGTCACTTACTGGCTTCTCCTTGTTAACTCAGCTGTACCCCAGTTGAATTTCTGCTGCCCTGCAAAGTAATCCCATTTATTCAAATGTATTTATAAAGCAAACAGCAAAACCACCCACTGTCAGTTGCTCACACATTGGCATATGCACGCATAGACACCTTCAGCAGCCCATATAGCACTGACAGTATGCACAGCTGTTATATTTTACGCTATTTGATGCTCAATAATTAGCGCCTGTTCAAGGAAAAAAGAGAGATGCCACACTACCTTGCAACAAATAGCAGGAATCAGTATGTCCAATTTATCAAGACCTACTGCTGAAAGGAAGATTCCTGTTATAATTTCATACGATGTTGCTGTCACTATTACACTTGTCAGCACTATGGTATCAACAAAAGACTTGGTGTTTCTAGCAGGGAATGACTCTTCTCCAGATTCACTGAAGGGAGACAAGAAAATCATGCAGATGCTTGATACTGTCTTAATTTTTGTGGTTGCTTTTGCTGGCGGATTCTTTTCTGGTAAGAAAAAGAGGGTTGAGCATTGAACTCTCCAGTCACTTTCTGAACTGCAAAGAATTTGTAGAGAGGAAACCATTTAAAACTTGGGAACATATGTTGGGTAGAGTGCCCTTAGCAATGTTTAAAGAGCAGCCAGCCCAGCTGCAGACTGGTTCTGCAGGTGGTGTAAACTGGCTGGTAGCTCTTGTGAGGAGCAGCGTGTGACTGATAACTCAACAGTGGGTGTCAGCAGGACCTGCCACCATGGTCCGGACCATGTGTGTCTATTAGGAACTTGCTCTGTAGTTATCTTCAATTTATGGGTGAATGTTTCTTTTAGATAAACAAGACTTTTGTATGTGTGAATGCTGTGGGATGAGTTGAGTTGCTTGAAAAAAGGCATGACTTTATTTACCTGAACACTCTGAATTTTAGCCCCATAAATTCAATAACATTTCAGTGTGGTGATAATTCTCTAGTACCATCTTTTTTTCTGGTCATCTGCAGTAATGCCAGATAATTCCTACGTGTTTCTCTGGTTGCTTTGGTCCTCCTGTTGCTTTATTTCTCACCCCAGCCTGTTGTGCTGCACTGGCAGGGGCACAGATGTTATAGGTTACTGCAGCAGTGATCCCTCTTTAATGGTAATCTAAGGCATGAGTGCTCTGGTTCTACAGCCTTTAGTCTCGTTGGAGCAATACCTTCAGCTTAACATTAGCAAATGCTCTAAAGTCTCATTGCCAGTCTTAAACCTTCAAAAAATAAGAGATTGGCTTAGAAATTGTAAGTCATTTTTTAAAGCAATTAGTTTTGTAAGTTCTGGCACAAAAGAAACACTTAGTTCCTTATGATTTTGTTTTTCATAATTGACTGCCAGTTTCAACAGATTTTCCTGTAGCTGCAGCTTCTTCCTTCAGTGGATGCTCTTGTGTGTCCCCACGCTTGTGCTTTTCCCTTAGACCACTAATAGGAGGAACGTATACAGTCACTTGGGTGCAGCCACCTGTTTTCACAAGGCTTGTTTGAACATAATTATTTTTGCCAAGTAAATCTCCTGTTTCCCCAACATAAACACCTTCTGATCACAAACATTTTCTCTTCAGAAAGTAGGCTATAAAGATTAACAGATGTCATAGGCATCTTTCCTTTGCCCTGTGGATTCTGAGTCTTACATTTAAATTTGATTGATGTTTTCAGATATCCTTGAGGCCTACACAGGAAAATACAGAAAAGTATCTTTTGGCCTTTCAAACTCAACCTGAAAATCCTATGATTTTCTGAGGATGTGAAGACTTTTAAGAAAACCCCTAACAGTGATTCCATTTGTAAGCCTGCAACTCATAGCTCCAGGTAGGCATGTGATTCACCATCCTAAATTGATGTGATTCCCCGGTACCACCACTTAAATCAATGATGTTTTGTTGTCAGGAGACTGAGCCCTCCCTGTCTGGGTACATAATCTATCTATCAATATGCAGACCACTGCAGGTTGTTTGAACACTGTTAAGCAGTACTGTTTCTTCCTCTTACATAGCAGCAAATTGATCCTTGTGTTTGTGAGGAAAAATAAGGTGCTGGTCACTGGATGGATTTTGCGCTACCTTTATAGTAGACCTGCTAATGCCTGGTGGCTAACGAAGATTTTAGCTTTGTGGGCTGCATTTCATGTACATTTTATGATGGCAGTAGCTAGTGCTTTCCTCCAGCGAATGTTACAGATGGCACTTTTTGTGCTTGGAGTGGAGGAAGAGATGTAGTCACCCCCTTGGCTAGCACACACTGTTCCCTCGGAGAGCAAAGCAGCGTGCGTGGAAAGCAGCGGATTATCCTCTTGTTTGTCTCCTTAGGAAGTGGGGCTTCCTCTCGTGCTGATACTGCAGGTCCGTGGTTGGTGATTTAGGGCAGGAGTTGGGCACCCCATATGTATCTTGCATTTCACCTTTAACATCTGAATACCCTACCTAAATTGAGCCCTGAAATATGCATCATGGAGTCAATAATTTTGGCATTTTACTGGCAACCCTCCTGTCTACCTTTCCTAGGGCACCTTTTTGCTTTTCCTTCCCAGAAAGCAGACTCCCATCTCTGCTCCTGAGACACTATAGCCTTGGATGATATGGTACCCGTTGAGAACTGATGTATCCAGCTCATGGATTTTATGTTCACGTATAATTCCTGAGTATCTTGTTTATTTCATTTGAAATCCCTCTCTAGCTGCAAATTCACACAGCAGAGCAGATACAACTCTTGCTGGCCTTGAGCCTGCTAAATGTACCACCGAGGTATTCTGTAAATCCCGAAGGGAGAGCTCACTTCAAGGAAACAAAAGGCCTTGGAGATTCCATTAAGTTTTTCTCCACTCACCTCAGAAAGCAACCCTCCCTTTAAATTACAATTCAGGTCATTCTGTCTCAATTCATCATTCATGTTTCCATCTCCACATCACCACTGAAGATATATATTTGAAATAACAAAATACAGCTGATAATTATAATTGAGTCAGAAGATGTTAGCCGTCGTTGGTTAAGAATTATATATCTAAGCAACCATCCGTCACTCCAGTGACTTCAGCATTAAAAAAAAAAAATCAATGAGTCCTAAACATCTAAGTACTGGTGCTGAGTGTATGACTGTACAATGACCTACTTGTGAAGCCACATTAACAGAAATATATGAGCAATGCACTCCTTAAGGAAGAAAATACATTAAAATGTGGGTATTTGTATAAAAGCTAATCCTCCCACAGAGTTATGTCAGTTAAGTACAGTTCAGGGTAATAAAGAAAATGTAGTGTTATCTGGCCCATATATTACCATCCACTAATTTAAGAAATAGTGGCCAGGTTGGTGTTTTTCATTCTTGTTAGTGCTGAATTGCTCCCCAAATCTACCTCTGTGTCTGTGTCTTTTTTTTTTATTTATTTTTCAGTGGCCTGTAGTGGCCTTAGAGTGGAAAAAGAGGTTAAAAGAATCAATAATGCCACTTCTTTAAATATTGAAGTGAATTTAGTGTGTGTGAAAAGTGCTGGATTGACAGTCTACAGAAGTAAAGGCCTCTGTTCACTGCCATGTGCAGTGGGGAGCTGGGCAAGTCTGCTCGGTTTTCCTTGGTCTTTTACCTCAGTTTTGACCTGGATGGGGACAGTTGTCCCTTTGGTAACCGAACGTTTTGCTGCTTTTCTGAGGCTACCAGCAAATTAGTTCCAGTTGCAGTGGCAGTATTTTACTGGAGGGGGGAAGCATGGTCTGGCTTTCATTTTAAGGGAGACATTTTCCAATAAGAAGTGGGTATTTTAATTTTCTTCTCTGAGTTGTAGTAGTGAATTCCTTACTTCTAGTAGTATAATAATAGTTTTTTTAAAAGGGCCTGATTTCTCATGGTGCAATCTACTCATGCTTCTTACAGAAATTAGAAAAGTCTGTTTCTTGCACAGATTATAGCAGTCCACTCAGGAGTAATTAGACATATTAGTGTCAGTATACGCTTAATTTTCTCTTTTATTGGGAAGAACCTGTGGAGGAGACTCTAGAGGCAAAAGTGAATCTTACAGTTCTCAGGAATGGATCTTCGTTCCAAATATTTTATTCAGAAAATATAAAATAGAAGAACGAAAAAGAAGAGTATTATGTAGCACAGCCGTTCTTCGTGTCTGGCGTTACAGGCCGCCGCATTGCTGACCAAGGTCCTCCCTGCAAGTGCTCCCCTTTGCAGTGTTTCCATCCCCTCGCTGCTCGGTATCACATCTCAGTGCCAGGAAAGGTTTTGTGAATGCCAGGTCATCCAGACAGCAATTTGAGAGATGGTGGCATCCACAGGCTCTCTGTTTGGGGTGGACTTTCCCATAAGAAGGGGATGTGCAGGACTTGAGCAAAGACTTTCCATTCTGCTTGTCTGGGACTCTGTAAAACACAAACCAGCTCCCAGCAATAACCTCGAAATCCTGGGCTGATTCACATTCTGCCAGTGCAAACCTACCGCTTTGCCTCTATTGTTATGGCTTGAATAGCACCTGGAGGTGGGAAAGACTTGGATTTTGAGCTTGGCTGTGCTGGTACAATACATATTATTTTACCTACATAAAGCCTCACATCAGGAAAAGCCTAGAGGTTAATTCCGAACATATGCTTAAATCCCATTGAAGTCTAACAGATTTAAATGCAGATGTCAGAAATATGTTTATGGGTGTTGTTGAATCAGGGCCTTATATGCATTAATAGTTTGCCACTTGGTGTTACTAGCCAATAGTACGTTGCACTTTGGCTCCATTAAAAGTAACAGCAAAGGAATCTGCTTCTTCCTGTGTGTAACCAAATGATGCCATGTTGTGATTCTACCCAACCTAGCAAGCCAGGTAACACCAAAGACCTCAGTGTCAGTGGGAGGCTTCCAGGGTATACTTAAATCTGTGTGCATAAAATCATTTAGGGTGAAAAACAATATAAACTAGAATTTTTGATATGTGGGAAATTTGAAAAATGAAGCTCTTCCTTGCATTTGGGAACTACAAGTAGACTGATCTGTTTTTAGAAATTGTTCGTAGAAGGAATATAAAGGAAAAAAAAAGTTTTGAAAAAATCAGGGCAAACTAGAGCACCATTAGGTTCAGGTTAGAACCTAATCAAGAGGTTCTGAAGCTTCATAGAAGGGTTCCAGGGTCCTCATCTCCTGTGGAACCAAGAAAGGTGAATGAGGGACCTAGAAGCCATGTTAGGCTCCCAACTTGGCATGTGACGATTCTATATCACATATCCCTATTATTGCAAGAAAGAGAAAAAATCAGCAATGAAAACAGGCTAAGCCAAAGAGGATGAAAGTACCAGTACTAATATCTCTTTATATCTCTTTGCCCATTCTAGCCTTCTGGATCGTGCTTATGTCCCAATAAAAAGGCTAGCCTCCCTTCAGTTCTTCATGGACTATTTTATAACCTCCCTAAAGGGATGAAACAGAGGAGGAGTCTGACTCATCTTCACAAGCAGATTTAGCTGTCCTCCCACTTCTGTCCTTAATGTTGCTGC
Source organism: Tinamus guttatus (assembly GCF_000705375.1). Next base: position 296,111 of record NW_010580220.1, read on the forward strand.
CTCCCAGCATGGGTAGCTGAAAAAGACGTATCAACAGTCAAGCTGGAATATATGTATTTCATGGCCTAAACCCGGCTTTGAACTTCACTCCAAATACATTAGCAGAGAAACGTCTGAAACGTAGGTACTCAGTCATCTCTGCTGTAGGGACAGCAACTTTAAGGAGAAAGCTAGGATGGTCGAACGGAGATGCTGCTGTCTTCGGTTGGCTACCTACAGCTGCCGGCAGCTGTGAAACAGCTTTTTTAATTCAAATCTAGCCTGCAAAGGTTGCAAATGCTTGAACCTCACAGTTTTTAATCTCATTTCTACCCAACATCAAGAAAAATTTTGACAGCAAGTACTGCTAGCCTGAAGTGGCCTCTTTTGTGACTATGATGGAAGACAAGGTCCTTGGGAGAATTGCATCAGGTAACGCTAGGGAATGCACTGCAGGAACTAAACACAAACTAGCCCTGGCATTGTCTGAACTGCCCTGAAACTGCCAACAGCCTCAGTTATTGACTTGAGACACACAAGTTATTAAGCAAATTCTATCCCCTATCCTTTTTAGAAAATCTGACAAAATATGTCCATGTATTAGTATGAAAACAAAAGCTTCTGTAAATGATGTGATATGTAAAGAGGTCTGGAAAAGCTACCCCATTATTTGTATTGTGTTTTACATGCATTTTACCTCAGGAGTAGATGAGAAAGTACTCAGTGCAAGAGTAATTTGAATTCATTTGTGGCATATGCCGTAACATTTTAGTATTTTTAATAAAATAGTGTTAGAAAGAGAATGTCACCTTAAAATAATTTTATAGACCATGTGAGAGATCTCCTTGCAAGTGCCATGCTTACAAGGTGAAATCTATAGCTTAAAGCATTGTGCTGTATAGATAACAAGTACTTCTCCTTCCAGGCCATTTGTGTAGAACCACTCCATTGGTGGCAGAGAGTTTATCCACAGCGCCCAGATAAAAGTGCTTCACTTCTTTCATAGCTAAATAGCTAGAAGGAAAGATAGAAAAGGGATTGTTAGAACACAGTGAGGCATAAGCATCACAAAGTCACAATATTGACTTGCTAACTTTACTGCAAAAGGAACTTCCAATGACCCCTAGTCTGATGTCGTCAACAGTAAAGACCCGTGTACCATGAAAGAGATAACACTGGGTAAGCATTTCTTTAGGTGAAAATGTTGTTCATGCTCAATGAATTCTGAACCACTGTAAGGAAACAGCAACAACAACAACAAAAAAAAGAAAAAAGAGGAAGTGGAAATTATTGATAAGAGAAAGATGGGGGGAGAGGTGGTTTCTGTCTGGTTTGTCCTACAGGCAGAAGTGCCAGGACAAATCAGCAGGTCTTGAGGTGAATTTCCTAGTTACAGTAGATGAAGCATTTCGGCGGCCACTTTGACGGATTGTTAACGTTAGTTGGGCTGAGTGTGATTAATTTGCCTGCTCTCCCGGTGACAGGGAGGAGAAGGTTCTGCTAAGGCTGAGCAGAGGTGACTCTGCTCGAATCCGTGGGAGGAAGGCCGCAAAGCGAGCGGGTGGGGATGGAAGCAGGAGAGCTGGGAGGGAGAGCGGTGTCAGCGGCCCAGCTGTGGTCTTCTGCATCAAAGGAAAGATGCTGCAGATCTGAAATGAAAACTTGGGGGTTTCCCTAATGTGAAGTGGCATGGGGAGCGATTGATATAGGGGTTATTCTTTCCTGCACCTCAAGCAGGGGAAAAAAATAGATGTGGATGTGAGCAAGTAGTACAAAGGGAAGACGGAGCTGCTAAGCTACATAGTTTTATGCAATTTTCAAATGTGTGAGCTGTCAAGTTTAAAAAATAATAATAATACAGGGTCACTGCTTGGCCTGCTAACAGATGTGTCCAACATTTGGATCCTAGCGCAAGGGTTTTGCCTTAACCAAAATGAATACGTCTAATACATTGACAGTAAATCTCTCAGCGCCGTTAAAATATAACTCAACTAATAAATGAGAAAGAGAAGACATCTGAGAAACTGCAAGTGTCTGCCTAAAATATATAGAGTTAATATCAGCAAACGGTGAGTGAACATTCAGCTCTGCGGAAGCCAGACCCAAAGGCAGATTCACATCTTGTGTTAACACAGCGCACAGCAGTAAAGCTCCATTGATTTCAGTCTAGTTATTACTGATTTTCAGCCATTTAAGGGAGAAAAACAGAAGAGCGCTCTGCCTGTTTATATGGTGCAGGCAGGAAAGTGCTCCTCCTGTCTCTAGTCACTCCAAAACTAGAGACAACATAACCTATGATACTTTGGCACTAAGCAGTTGCTACTAGCACCAGCATGTGAGCTTAAAGGGAGGTCAATCTCGTGTTTTCGGCAGGAATAGCAAAGCAGGAAGATGCACAATTAGCTGCGAGGTGCTGGGGAAAGCTCTGCACAGTATAAAGCTCTGTAGCGACTGTGCACATAGACTTATTTGCATTATTCTCATCGTACAAAGGAGGCACACCTCAAAGGACCGAAACAAAAATATTTTGTACTTAGCTGTTAGCAAGGCAGTTTCTCGCAGAAATATAGCTCCAGGTTTTATGGGGAATCTTTAATGGCTAACAGGATTCTTTGAGACCTGGAGTAGTGCAGTTCCTGTGTCATTCTGCGGCGTGTAATTCTCTAATGCAGGCGTCTTTAACTTGCCAGAAATTTTTGATTCAAAAGATAATGCTGGGACATAAGCACATAGAATAATAACATTATTCACAACATCAAGAAAAGCAATTTTTAAGAAATATTTCAAGCTGTGGAACTCACTTTGCATCGTCTTCCGTGACTGTTCCAGTTCCCTTTGAGTTTGGTTACTGTTCTTCCATGTCCTTTGAGAGGAGTTGGATTGGGGCATAGAGCACAAGGCTTTGGAAACGCAGGTTTTTCAGGACCTGAGGGGGATCAGTCATGTTTACACTTTCTCAGCCTCGGGAGCAACCAGATGTGTGTAATTCCCATTCCTCGCTGGGTTTAGATCAAGTGATTCAAGAGATAAGTTCTAACAGAGTAAGCTTAGAGAGAAGGGCGACAGGCTGTTGGGGCAGCAACCTTTTTGCCACCATAACTAATCCAATATGCTCATGAATCTTGCTCATTGGAGCTTGCTAGTTCAACATTTGTTTGTAATTCAGAAATATTCCTGTCTATTTACCTGAGCTCTAGGAACCGTGGTCTCAAGCAGAGGAACGGGTGGACACTAAACTACTGCTGCTAAAACCATGAAAAAATCATAATTTTCTAGCTGTTGTTGTTGAGTAAAAAAATTGTAATGGTTATTAAAGCAGGGAGTGCAGGAATTTGCAAAGCAGAATGAGATCATTATAGTCCTAATTGAGCAAAACAAATAAAAATATGCTGAGCTCCAAGCAATTGAGTTATCCTGATCCTTTTGCCCAGAATCCAGCAAAGGGCATAACTTATGGTTAATGTTCAACATGTGAGAAGCTCACTTGACTTGTGAGGGTCTTAAGCATATGCTTAATTTCTTTTACTGAGTTTGGGTGGTATGAATGAAAATGACATTTGTAGTTAGTGTCTAGGCTAAATCAAGCCACATGCCTCAGGGTACAAGATAGCTGTCAGATGGAGACAGTAGTGTCGAGTTCTCACTGTGGAATGACTCACCAGAGAATTACTTTTCACAGGTAAATTTGTAGCAGTTAATTTGGAAATCAGACCATTAGGCTAACTCATATAAGAACTGCTGCACTAATAGGAGGATTTCAAGTACCTCGCAAAGCTTCAGTGATTCAAAATTTTACCAAGCAGTTGACAATAAACAATTTCTTCAATTGATGTTATTTTTCCTGTTCCCTAATTCTCTGACAACAGATCACAACCCTCATCAGTCTAATGATTATTTGACATCATTTGTGAATATGTGCAAAAAAAAGGCTCTTGATCTGCAAACCTGTTGGAGCAGGTTTGCTCAGGTTGGAGCAAGTGCTACGTTTTGGTGCTTAGGAGTTTTCCAAATATGAGCAGTTCTCCCTGACTTTTGTCACATATGACTTTAATTCATTTTCTAATGAGCAATTTCCTGAGTTACTTAAATTTATAACTATGTAAAGGAAAGGAAAATTCTATTTCCTTTGATAAGACAAAAAATTTGGTAGAATATGTTTTACTTAATTTGTCTCAAACTTTTATTATAGTATCTCATACTTTTTGATAAACATTTTTATTGCATTTTATGACTCTTCACAATGTTTTGGCAGCTTTATAGAGCCTTCAGTTAAAATAAAAATACGTGTCTTCTTACTAGATATTGTTAAGTTTATCTGGTTAAGCCATTTTATTGCCATTTGGATCAGAATTGATATCAGATAATAAAGTACTGACATCCCCTACGGAACACATTTATGGAAAGGAAAAGCATCCTATAGCCTGGTATGTTACCTCTTCTATGTTGAATCAGCAGGTAAAAATTAAACAAAACAAAATAAAATAAAGCAAAATAAAATAAAATAATAAAATAAAATAAAATAACTTCTTAAAAGAACAGGTGTAATACTGTCCTAGGTGCAGATTTCAGTAGAAATTTTTCTTACTTCCAGGTATCTATTATAGATGTGAAAAAATGAGGACTTGACTTAGTTGCAGATTTGCTATATTGACTGTATGCCAATATTATTATTTTAAAAATATCTTTAGCTGTATTTTTAATTATTATACAGAAACTTATTTCAGTTGGCCTCATCTTTTATCTCTGTACCTGAACCCAAATGCATCGAGATGCAGCTTGCAGATATTCGGTCACAGTGTCGAAGTTACCGACCCCTTTCCTGCCACTTCTCTGTCCCCTGTCCCATGCGTTCACCTCCTCGAGCCAGCGTGGCTGTCTGTGCAGCTCTGTTAAACTGATTTGAGGATCTGATTCCACTGGAAAAGCCGTGTCACAAAACGGCCGGGGTTTGTCTTCTTTTGTGGCGGATCAGTTCCCTGATCCCATCCACCTTGCAATTGTGTAAGGGGCCGTGGCACAAAGAAGAGGCAGAGGACTAAGTCTGCCTGAGATTCTACTGCGAAACCACAGCCATAGGAAAAATCCGTATTTTTATTTTTTCATTTTATCTAGGCTAAAGCAGCTTTAGTAGCTATGGAATCATCCTTGCCAGCTCTTCAGCTGGTGTAAATTAAACCCAACCCGCTGCTGTCATATATTGTGCCAGTGAGGTTTTAACTCAAACACTGAGATGTGCTATCTGTGGATCTTCCATGCTTAGACACAAGTGCTGGTTCTGATTAACATCATGGGAATTTCCCTTCCTAATAGAAGAAATACCTTTTTCTAATCCTCCAGAACCATTTATAACAGTCTTTATAGCTAAAACATTTATCTGCAAAAAGGCCATCACTGGATAACTGGAATCATTCTTTACTCAGCCTTAGATATGCTTTATTTTAATAAAGAATTTTTTATCTAGAAGGTATTTCTTTGAAAAGCTAATTTAAGGAAGAAAATGGACCTAAGATGCTTTTTTTTTTAATATTAAGTTTAGTCATACATCTACAAACACAGAGGTTCCAAACCTGAAAAAAAAACCCAGTGCAACTTCTGTTTTTTTCATAGATTGTACAATTGCAGCTCTAAAACTTTCCTAGGAAATAAGAATCAACCTGTACAGATAGAAAGAAATTAATTTTCAGTTTACACTCAGGCTGCTCAGAATTGCTGAACAGTAGTAATAGCCTATTCTTCTCTAAAGTTAGCTTGGTGGGGCCAGCTATTGGTCTTTTGGGAGATGAAGACTCAATTCATAATGGCCCTGGCTTTGAGAAAAAGCAATCAATGACCTTTTCTTGGGCAGGGAGTGTTGGTGGTGTGTCAGAGGATAATAAAAATAAAAAGGAAGAATACCGGAATGGGGTCAGATGCAAACTCACAAGTCACATTCTGCTTTTGTTCACACATCTCCAGAACTGAAATAGCTCTATTAGCCTCCGTGGGATAAGTAACTCCAGATAAATATCCTTATATGAGAAACTGAATGCTGTTTATAACCCAAATATAACATCCATTTCATAAATAAATGCAACCAATTAGATAAAAAAGGACATGGACCATTTTACAAGTTTGGTGAACTATATCAATTAGCGACTCTACTATTTAGAGCCTTGCCCAGAATTTTTGATGCATTTAGGATGGATCTATCCTTCAGGTATATTTCAGGAATTATATCATGCTGTTTTCCATACTAGCATAATTTACTGTGGTTATGCTTTATGGCATCCATTACATAATGACCAATATTGTGTGTTTTAATATGCAGGTTACTTGGGCAGTGCCTTTAAATATTTGCTTTGACTTGATAACACAACGTTTTGTTAACATTATCAAGAGTGAATCGTTGTCTGTTTGTGGAAACGTGTCTGGCTCACCCCAGAGGTTTGGAGAACTTGGCCACTCCCCTTTAGTCATTATAGAAAGAGACCTGCCAAGATGAGAAATTACACCAGGAGGACTGAATATTAGGATTAATTGTCTTGAACCAGTGCAGTGGAGCAGGTAGGCAAGTCAAATCGAGGTGGGGATAATGAGGGCCAATAGGCAGCCTTTATTGTCTTCTTTCATAAAGAAAAGTATTTAAAAGAAACTATTTCCCATCTTTCAGAACAACTAAAATTGGAATTTAAAGCTTTTACATTTTCAGCAGCATGAAAATTATAATGTGGCATAAAGACAGGTTTTCTTTTAAAAAGGAGGAGCCTGGCTGAACAAAGATCATCTGTGGGCCGTTAGCTATTTTTTTCTTCAGTACTAGCTTAGCACCAGGTTTTCCCTGAAGCTGATAGGATTGGTCTAACCTTTTAGACCTTCAGTATTGACCTTTGGCCTTTTCAACTGTGCATTTTACTTTACTTAAACTGTACCTCCTGGTTCCTTCAAACACTTAATTGTGCTGAAGAGTTGTAAATCATTAAAGCTAATGGTAAAGTGGGCAAAAGAAGGGAAGATAATATGAACTGTAACATAGCAATAACAGGCAGTTGATAAACAAGAACACACCGAGACCTTCCAAAGACTTCTATTTTATGCCTATTTTGCATACAATTGAGACCTTCCAAAGACTTCTATCTATTTTATGCCTATTTTGCATACAATCTTTTAAACAATAAATTCTTAAATAACTTCTTTGCCAATGGATAGGGTCAGGATACCTTGGTTTCCTGTGTACATGCGTACTTACAAAAGAAGTCTGATGAACTTTAGGAAATTCTGTTTGTAGACTCTGTCAATGAAAATACCTGGTGAATGCACTTGGCTTAGCATTATGGGTAATGTTTGTGATCTAAATCTGCTCTCTGTGATAACAAAAAACATTTCTTTCATTTTCTTTTCAAGATTTATAGATTTCATTCACAAAGAACCTTTGAATCACTGTACTCTAATTCCACCATCCAAAGTGAAATTTTTATGTATTATCTATCACTGTGAGCTAAGTGCAAAGACTAGGAAAGGCAGCTCTCATTCTTACCAATAATGAAAGAGTACTTCATTTCCCAGAAGAAAGGAGACTACATAGATATTTCCCCTGGAGACCACTCCAGGTTTTCACAAAGAAAGTATATCCACACATCCACCTTGGATCAAAAAAATATCCACCAAATATACAGTGGATATCAATAAAATATCAACCAAATATATTAGCAAATATATGTATTTGCTTATTTTCCTAATCAAGCTTCTTTTAATGTTCTTGCTTTCTGATGTTCTGTTTCTTACAATGTTAAAACAGATTTGTGTACATTTCAGTGAAAGAATGGTTGAAGCCACTTTGAAATTCTGGTCTGTTTTTGTTATTGTGTTTCACATATGTTTAATTTGAAGTGTTGTCTTCACAAAGAGAGTGAAGTATTATGTAGATTCAGAACTTTTGTTGGCAAGACTCTGGAAATCCTATTTCATTTCATAAGTTTGGCAATACTTATGTTTTTACTTCTTGCTCCTGATTAACTAAATTTCCCATCAGTATAAGCAGACCACTAAAACTTGTGCCTAATACAATAGCTGTCTTTACAAAAAGTGAATTAAACTGGACCATGACAAAAATATATATAAACATGCAACCATTTCTGGTAGCAAATATAATTAGCTGCAACTGCAACGTCATGTAATACTGTAACTCAGAAATTGTATTTCCACCATTAAATAGACATAGGTGAACAAGATCACAAGGAATGAAAAGGCATTTGCACAGTTGTCTAGTAGACTCTCTGCTTTGCATCTGCAAAAGGTCTGTGCTAATAACGTCCTGAAATTAGGAACTGGGGACCAGAAAGGGAACATTTGGAAAGCAGTACCTGGAAATACCAAACAGAGCTTGAGTTGTTGCAGTGAGGGAATCAATGGTAAATTCTTGTGCTGCATAGATTTGCTGTAAAGGTCCTCAAAACATTAAGATATCACTTGGGTAAACCTTCAAAAATATCTGTATATTATCGATATAGGCAGCTTTACATCAAAGGGAGGATGACTTTCCTGATGGAGCAAGACTTTTTCCGACTGGAGAAAGGTGGAGAGGGCTTAAGACACCAGTTTACACATGTTCTGTAGAGTGTAGGATAATGCTGTTTATCCATAATTTCCAGCAGAATTGAGGGTAACACATACATAACTCAGAGGCAAAACCCCTTAATATCAGCAGTGAAGCACCCAGGTGGTGGTTCTTCATCCGGTGTCTTGCTGATATTTCTAAATAGCAAGATAAAACTCCTTATTGGACAAACAAGGAGAAACTTTGCTGAGATGCTTAGTATGCTAGGGATTACTCTTCTTTTTATATGCAAAACTCTATTTGCATGAATTTTGTGACACAGCTATTCATATATCTTGTGTGTCTTATACCAAAGGTACTTGAGCGTAATTTCATCTAAACCACAAAGAGTGGTGACAACACCTTGCTTGAAATATTTTTGAAAACATCTGTAAAACTGAAGGGTTTTTAAATTTCCTGTGACTCTAATTAAGAATTTCTTTTTTACTTAACCCATAAAGTGTGCCAGGAATGACATTAGAATGGGATCATTGCTTGTCTGCAAGAGAAGGGCAACTCCCATGTATATGGATTTACTATTTAAAAATGGATTTAAGAAAGCTGGATTATTTTACTCAGGTTCACTCATCTTCTTTTTGCCTTAACACTTATATGCTGTGACAGAAACACTGCCTGCCTTTGGCACAGTCCCCTGTGGTTTATTTTTATTCAATAGTTCATACAAAATAACTTTTTACCTTTAGGAGACCTTCGAAGTTTCTTCTGTAGGCGTTGGGGGTCTCTGAAGCATCTAAATATGAGATAGGAGATATTTCAGCAGCCTAACATATGCCCTGGGTTTATATGTAACTTCAAACAAACAAACAAAACTATAAAAAGTAGGCATAAAAATGGTCTAATTGGCCAGAAGACTGTCCAGTGGCAGGCTGTTTTATTAACTGGAAGAGACATCACAGACAGTATGCTGAGATAAATCTGACCTGACTTCTGCTAATGTTTTCTAAGAATGGAATACCGGGCTATGAGGGAATAATTTTGCTGTTTTTTCTTTTTTCTTCACAGAAAGCAAGGCTTGTTTTTTTTACCAGCCTGTACCTTCTTCCCTGAAGTCTTTTGCGAATTAATTTTCTATTTCCTGTGCTCAGGGTTTTCCTCATACCTCGTTCATACCAAACATCGCATTGAAAAATGTCAAAGATTAGGACAAAGGACTAAAGAACTACGCACCTCCCATCTGGGCAGCATAAGTAATGACAGGGTCAAGGCTAAAGTCCATGAATTCCTCCATTACCTCACTCTCCCACTTTCTATTTCATTTTTAAGGATGCCCTGAAATGTGAAGACTTCTTTTAATGCCTTATGAGAGTTACTGTGAGAAAGGTGATCAAAAGGACTCTGCTGGCTTGGGTGCCCTTTATCTCCGAGGAAGGTGATGCACAGCATCTGGAGATGATGGAACGCATGATTAACATTACCACAGAGAATGATTAATATCTTCTTAAAGCACCTACTTCCAGATTATCCATCATTTCATTAGAGTGAAAAAAAAAAGTTCTTTTTGAAAGGGGGCTGTGCCCCTGAAGCATGAATAACTAACCCACCTCTTGACATGTTTACTAATTGAGTAGCAGAGTATGCTTAATATTATCCTGAACAAATAGTGGTGTCCTCTATACACAAATGAAAAAAAAATAAATATAAAGAGGAAAACAACAAAGTGAATTTGAGACAATAGTTTAACAAAGCAATTAAATGTATTTTATTTCATGGCAAGTGTTTTTAAATATACTGACTGGCTTTATTTCACTTTCCTTTTTCTCTTAAAACACCTTCGGTGTGTCATACTTTTTTTTTGTAGGAAGAGATATTACAGTTTTCTGGATTGCATGCTTTTGTCAAAAGCATTCCTTACACTAAAATCTCTTAGAGAAGGATTCTCTTTCTGTAGTGTGAGATGTGGGTCCTTGGATATATGTAAGGTCTCAGATGAACTTTCTGTATTATGGTCCGGCAGCAATCCTGCCAGCTCAGTGAGGAGCTCCGTGCATGTGCTGACTGATGGGGTATGGGTTACACCGAGTTTACCACACATCTGCAGCTGGTAATTTGGGGTCTGAGTGAAGAGATCATGCAGGCTGCTGGGAATTTGCAGAAGGAAAAACAAATACTTTTTTTTTTTTGGTCAACCATGCTCCTTTTTGCAAGTGTCTGCATCCCTTTTGTTTTTGCTAATGACACAGAACAGCTCTAAAGTTCAGATCAATATAGTGCTACCTTAGTGCCTTGCTCACATATATAATATCTTCTTATATTAATCCTGTTTCCAGGGAAGTGTGACAGGCAGTGGTGATGCAGAATACTAAACTGGTGATTATTAATCACTGTCTTTCAGATCAATAATCCACTGGAACTTTTCCTTTCCCTCCATAATCCTTTTGTTTGTTGTTGTTGTTGTTTTTGGCATTGTTAGTTAAATGGAAGTAGATTTGTGTTTACAGCTAGTGTCGTGTGTTCAATAACGTGTGCCCTTCCATTCAGCCTCGGGTTTGCAGCTTTTCCAGTAGCTCTTTAGCTATTGGAGACTGCCTGAGCATTCGTCCCCACTCAAGGCTTTCCAGGGAGACTCCGTGACATTCATTGTGGATGCAAGACCACGGATAACGTGGCAGTGCTGGTAATACTGTGCTTCCTTGGTGCTCTTGCTGCAAGCCTGCAAAGGCAGGGATCACTGCTCTGAGAAATAAAGCCATCCGCAGCCCTCTGCCTTTGTTTGATTCTGGGAGCATGAGTTATGTTGTAGTGTGTTTGGATTCTAATGGTGGGAGTTCGAGCGCTGGGCAGTCTCCCCTGGGTGCTGTGACAACAGGAGCATGAAAGGATGTTTTCACAGAATTTGGGAGGGTTCCTTGAAAACGATGAAGAGTGAAAACCCCTCTTGACACACTCTTGACTTTTTGCAGGAAGTCACAGTTGGCTGCATTTTTTTTTTTTTAATTTTTCTTTTCTCAGTTTTCCACCTGCTTCTTTGTGACGTACAAGCTGTTTGAGGGGGGCAAGCTAGGAGAGAAATACCGGCTCCTTGAAAGCCACCTCTGGCATGACTATTACAAGAGACAATGAACTCGAACATGCTTCTCTCCCTTTTTTCTTCCAAAGATCACGAACTTGAGACTCAGTTGTGCATGCATGAAAGTCCTATAAACATTACTTAAACAGCAGCCGAAAGACCTCTGCCAGCTCTGGCCTACTTCTCCCCTTGTTGGGGCTCAGCACTCCCACTCAGTTGACTACTTGTCCTACTCTTTGCCCTCTCTGCTCTGCTGCAGTCGTCCTGGATGTTTTCCTCTATGCAACTGCTGTCCAAACCAGCTGCACCCACTACATCTTCAGCAGTGGACCGAGGAGGGTATTAATCATATTTTTGAGGAGGACACTCTGCTATTTATCTCCCTGACACCTCCAGCGTTTGGGAGCCCACTGCTGCACACAGCCCATTGACTAGTAATATTACACATTACCGTGCTCCATTGCCTCTCCCTGCCCTCTTCATTGAGTGGCTGTTCAAGAGTGGAGTTGTGTTTGTTCAATCAGACATAATTTATACCTTTTTTGTTCCTTCTGGAGAGCTCTTGCTAATTTTAAGTCTAAGCACTGAATTTTCTGTATAATTCTAGCTCCGACGTCACTGAAACTAAAGATGGTCAAATAGATCCAATTCCAAATTTAAAAGAACTCGTTGGTTTTAAATCACCAGATAGATGATTTAAAAACAGTGTCAAGGGAGATCATCTCATACTCACGTTAAAGCATCCGAGTTTTATTGCACGTCTAAGAATATATATGCCTCTATCTCTAAAGGGAATACCTGCAACAGCACGCTGTGCTGTGATCCCCTGGCTATTGTCCAACATGCAAAGTCTGCAAAGGATAAGAGATTAATAATTCAGTTAATTTATAGCAAGTAGTTTTTTGTTTTGTTTTCATTTTTTTTAAATAAATTTATTGGAATAGGAGTGGGCAAGAGAAGAAAGCTATTGTAAGACTAAATGACTAATCACTCATCCAGGAGTTTGTTATCCTTTCAGATTCATCAAACTGTGTAATGAGAGCAGCTAGCTGAAGATCTGCCTAATTTTACACTGTTTAGGCAACATACTGAAATTGAAAGTGTTCTGTTCATAGACCTGTGGGGAAAAAGGATTAGTCATTGTAGGACATTGGGATTATTTCAGATCGGATGGCCTAAAATCAGCTCAAAATTCCTTTCTCTGTTAAAAGAGAAGGGGGAGGAGGCAAAAAAAATGCAGACATGTTTTAGCTTTTTTTTGATCTGAATGAAATTTGTGAGGGATGTAAATGGAATGAACCTTCTGGAAGAGTTAAGCTGGTTTGGTGCAGTTAAGGATTTAGCCCAACAGGTCCCAGTAAAGAGCCCGTGGGCTGAACAGATCCCCCTGGTGTCAATCGCTATGGTGTACAATAATGCTCTGTATTTCATTCAGGCTTTTGCTTTCTCCATTCTGCTGGAACTGCTCTTGCCAAGGTCTCTAGGAAGCTCTTTGGGGCCAGATTTGAAGGCCATGGTTCCATTCATATTTCCTTGACATTTTGGCTGCATCTGATAGAACCAATTACAATCTCTGGCTTGAAATCTTCATTTTAAAGACACTGACCTGGAAACCTGTTCATCCCCTTAACTTTCATTTTGCTTTTTCATGTCCTTCTTAGGATACTTGTTGTGTTAATTTCTTCTTTAGGGCAGTGTCCTCTGTCTTCATTTACATCCAAAACTTTTCTATAATAAATTTGGCTGTTATCACCTCAACTATTTTCTTAATGGAGATACTGACTTCCCTCAGAGAAACCTAGGCTGGACGTGTGCTCTTTGACATCACAACCCAGATGCTTTGTCACCACACAAAATTAATGTGGGTGAAATGCTTTATGCCATCTTATATTCAAATATGTAACCTGAATACATAGAAAAGAATAGAATAGACCTTCTTTCTTATCTTGTTCTTTCTTGCTGCGTCTAGAACTTGTCTTTCTTCTCCCAAAACACCTCCCAAGTTCTAGAAATACCCAATTTCATACGTGTTGTGTGTTCTAAACTGCGTTGCAGCCACTGCTGAGGTGCACATCCAGGAAGAATCTAGATCAGTAGCTGATGTGGGCATGGAGCAGGCCCATGTGGTTGGCATACAGCCCTGTGGGATATATGGCATATATGCAATTAAGACAGAATGCTTTGGGAATTGTGCTGCTAGCCTCTAACAAACCTCTAGTGAGCACACGCAGATGGTGATTTGCAGAGGATTATAATTTGGCCACATTTTGTTGAATATTCATGAAGGAAATGAACGATACCTCTCTGTCCCCATACTGGCCTTTGCTACGTTTTGAGACAGTCCCCCAATACACGTTAGTGGAGTTTCAGGAAAACAGTTCTAAGCCTTTCATAACAACTGGTGTGACTGTTTGTTCTTCCTGAAGCCTGTTCTCAGAAATGGCCTGACTATTCTGTAAAGGCATCTCAATCTTTTTCAATGTGAAGCAATAATAAGCCCAATGCCTCAAACTATTAGGCATTTAAAAAGTTGTAGGCTGTGGACGTGCAAACACACTTGGGTTTCTTTTCAACATTTTTGCTCTGAATTCATATTTAGATTTTAAAGTGATGCAGCTACTTAGGGCAAAAGTAATCTGTACTTCATTATATGAAATTTTATATTTTTTTCAGCTCTGGTGGAAAGCTGAGCATAATTAGCCAGAAAATTAAAGCTCAGGGAAACATGCTTGTCATATGAATGACAAAGAAAAATAGAACTTTGCCTTGTAATTCAAACCTTGCATTATTTTTCCTGATCTACTGTATGCTTGGGGTTTGATTCCTCTTCTGCTCAATGAAAGCTTTTCAATTAACTTTCGGGGCAGAAACCTTCCTCTTTCTGCATCTCTGTTTCCCTTCATGAGGTTCATGCTGACTTCACAGGTCTGGCCTCAGCCTCTGCTGATTAGTGTTCGCAAAGTCCAGGGAGAGAATTTCTTAGGACTGCAAACAATTTTAATACATAACTTTAAAGTCGGCCTTGCTTTGAGTAAGGGGTTGGACTAGGTGACCTCCAGAGGTCCCTTGCAGCCTAAGTTAGTCTGTAATTCTGTGATCATGGTGCTAAGTGAAAGCAGCTCTGATGAAAACACACATGAGAAACCCCGAAGGATACATACAGGTATGATATGAGTCTATCACACAGCAAAATAAAACAAGTGAATCTGAACTATTCCGGGTTGCTCAGTTATGTGTTCTCAGTGAGGGACATTAATGTCTGGTACTTTCCCAAACTCAGTCACTTAGGATCCTCTAAGCCTACATCAGACCCCACCAGCAGGCCGGGTCAAATAGGACAGTTTTATTTATACTTTGGTTACCACAGTCCTCCCTAAGTGAGAAGAAAATAAGCAAAGAGTCTTCATTATTTCCAAGGCAGCCATGTGTTCTTACTGCTTTCATATGGAACCATTAACTAGAAGGAAAATGAACTACTTATTATATTGCAGCTATTTTGTGATGGAGAATTTCATATTTTAAAGAAAAATGAAGGCAAAAGAAGTTTTATTGTAGCTAAATGTATCACAGCTGGTTAACATGAAAGGTTTGCAGCTGGGCCGGTTTGGGTTAGCTGTGCAAGGCGGGTGATCTTGTTATTTTGGAAGCAAAGGACAAGACAAGGAGTCACTATATTCAGATGGAGAACAAAATGACCTCAAGGGCTATGCTAGCCGATGTGAAATTCAGATTTCAGTACTAAGCAAGAGCTGACTGAACAGAAGATGGGGCTTGTCTATTGGATCATCACTTTTTAATTAGATCTCCTAGCTCCGCGTCCTTTGATCCTGAGCCGTACATGATAATAAACGTATTGACAATGGGGATTATATCGAGGATAAGTTTGGGCTGCTCTTTTCCAGCTGGGGCTGTTTTCCTCTGTAGGAATCCATGGAAAAAAAAAAAAAAAGCTATTATGACATGATCTGGAGAGGTTTTAAACGGAGGTTGTTAAGCTGAATAAAAGGCTATATGGATAATTTTGTTTTGGCATAATGGCAACTTACTCAAACTTAATTAAATCCATTTCTAATTAGCTTTAACTAATTCAAATTAAGCCATTATTACACTGAAATAAACATATCCATGTAGCTGTGTGAACCAGTCTAACTATCAGTTTCAATTCTCACCTTAAGTCATGTGCGTACAGCTTTGGAGCTAGCTGAGCTCTGGGGTAGCCTATGGAATATGACAGGTGACAGAATCCATGTGCAGGATCAGTGTGCTGCCATCTTACTCATTTCTTTTGGTCTCTAAATGAGACAGCAATAGGAAAGCTGTTTCTATACCTGATGACATGATCTTTTGCCAGACTCAACAGCTTTTAATTTTAGCTATTTTGCCTCCTGATTTGCTCTTTGCAGAGCATTTTGACTCATTTATCTCCAAAAGCTAGAGAGAATTGACTGATTTCCCTCACCTATATCTGTACTAGTAAACTCAACACAATCCTGTCCTGGACTGAACCCATGCTGGGGGTGCTTTAGGAGTTAAAGAAGTGGTGCAGGGTCCATTCCCAACAGGCTGTTTCTACCCAGCCAGCCATTACATTGAGGCTAAGGGAGCTCACTGGCATCCACACAGGCTGTTTTGTGCTGATTGACCTGATTTTTAGGAACGCTCTAGGGACATTTACGCATGTGAAGGTGGCCTCCTGAGTCCCTGCCATGAACTGTTAGAACAAAATCATCCTTCCTTCCTAGAGGTTTGGTGCAGGGGAAGGATGGTGATGGATTTGAGGGCTTGATGATGTTCATCCCTTTAGACAAGGGGAGGAAAAGGCTGGAAGCTTCTTTAAGAGGGGCTGCTGTGTTTGAGTTGCATGCCCAAAAGTGTGTTTTACCTATAGGCTTTGCCAAAGGTGGGACCTTGATATCTGTCCCCTTCCAGGGGCCTCTCCAGCCTGTGGATTGGAGCAAGCAGGGGTCCTTCAGCCACTTCATCCCCGTCTTAACAGCACCCTGGCAAAGGATGCCCTGATGAAGCTGAGAGAGAGGTCACGCTAAATCAGCTGCAGTCAATGGGGCTTATGGTTGAATAATTGAGCCTGGACTAACTTCAGGGCACTTTCCTGAATGTGAACAAAAGCTTGTGGATAGCAATATAAAATGAACCCACCCACCTGAAATGCTGCCAACAAATCTGCCAAAGCCCCTTCCTGTGGAGACAAACCTTCTCCTGCAGGTCTTGTAAATGAATTAATTATGTGTCTGTTGAAACAGAGCAAAGGTTCATCACTAGGGCTAATATTTGGAATAACAAAGTTGTTAAGTTTGCTGCAATTCAGTGTTGCTTATTGCTGCTGTTGGAGCTCAGCTGCCTTGTAACACCCTTGTTTGCTAAACTCTGCACATACAAAGATCTGGGGTGTGACGAGGTGGGGTTTTCAATAATTGTTATTTTAATAAACATTTGTTCCAAAAGGATCCATCAGTAGTTTTTGAAAATAACAACTTTACTGCCAGCAGGTAATCAGAAAGGCAGTCTTTAAATGTAGAGATGAGCTGTTTGGATTTTTTTCTTCATTTAAAAAAACTGAAAAAAAAAATCCCAAAAGACTGTTGGACAATTACAGCTTAATTTACAAAAACACTTAAATGTATATTGTCTTGTGAGTCATTTAGTCCTATTGTCTTCAAATGGAAAAGCTTATTTGTGTGCTTAGCTCTAAACAGCAGCTTAAAGGCTTCATTGAATCAACCCTTGAGACACTAAGACGACCTTTGTAAAAGTAACTGTTGATAAATACAAGTAAAACTTGGAAAAAGCAAAGAACAACAAAGTTGTCAAGATAGATAAACCTGCAGAAATTACTTTAGAGTCCAGGCTCTTTGAGGCAGCGTTCAAGGCAACCACTTGGGTAAGAGATTTCCTAATAGTACTTAGGGTACATGCAGCATCTGGGGTTGATTCAGCAGATATTGGAATACTTCATTTCTGGGCACTGGAGTGACAGCAACCCTGACAAAGGAGAACAGTCCCAAAAAGGGAAGAATAAAAGAATAAAGGAACCTTGAGAGAATGATTCATGAAGAACGAGGAAAACAGTCAACTAAGTAATATAGATTGACTAAGCAGTGTCCACCATGGACCATGAGTTCACCTTGTAGATGCTGGAAAGACATAAACACCAAGGTCGAAGTATTATTCATGGCATCAAAACTCACAATTGCATGAAAAAAAATAGAAAAAGGAAAATGAAGGTTCAAAGGCAGCCGGTTTGTGCTGGCAAAGGTGGAATAGACCAAGTAATATGGAAATACAGGTATCTTAAGGATTTCAGGACAAAGCAGGGCAGGGGAGGTGGAGGAGAGCTGTTGGGCCCCGATGAGCAAAAGTGAGGGGGAACAGCAGAGGAAATGGCAAACTTAGTGTGGTGTTTTTTAATAGCTGGACCTACCGAGTTGAGTCTAACAGCTCTAATGACAGGAAAAAAAAAATCTCCTAATGTGATCTGTTGTTCAAAGGGAGCGGAGAAAGCACCATTTCTTAACACACTTAAAGGTAACCTGAATAATGCAGTATTAATCCAAACTGAGAAGGGAGTAGGAGAGATAAAGACATTTATTCTCTTCCATCCCTAATACCTGCGCTTTGGGACTCTAATAACCAGCATGAATCAGTAGCATTATTTTCACTAGTTTTTTATTTTAAATGTTAGTAGCAGCTTTCAAGTAGTGACAGATCCTGAAGCCCACCCTTCTTGTAGCTGCAGGTAATATCCTGATGTTCTCTATGTGGTGTTGGCAGATGCTGTATATTTTAGCACATTTTGACAGGCTTCTACAGCATCTTACAGTCAAGTTCTGCTAAATATAATGAAAAATTACCATTAACTTTTAAATAATATTAAGAAAACAGTAGGAGGAGAATGATAGCTATCCTGCTATGTTGGTTTTAGGAAGACACATGCCTTTCTGTCAGTCTTGGTGGCATCACAGTAACTCTTCCTTGCTTTGTGTCTTGGTAGGATTTTTGCCTTTTGCAAATGAGAACAGCAAATGAGTGACAGTTTGGTTTCTAGGTCGAAAAAGGGGGGTCTGGGTGCATGAATATTGTAGTCCATTTTAATGCCCACCTTGGGTTAAGTTTGCAGAGATACTGAGAAGTGTATTCCTCATATGTGTTGTTAGCAATAAACAATTCTTACTGTGAAAATAGCAGTATCTGAGGTTAAATTGGTAGGAAACTGATGTTCTCCAATCTGTGTTTAAAAAAAAAATAGTGACTTGTACAGGATCATTTAGGAAGCCTATGGCAGATTTGGAGGATCAAACTAAGGTCTTCCAGATCACAAGTGCCCATCCAGTCTTACCTAGTGAAATCTGGGTGATCCTCTCCCTTCCTAGCACATGCTTGTTACATTTGGTGCCTGCTAATGGCAAATAAAAGGTTTCCAGTGACTTCAAGAGATGCTGAAGATCCATGAAGAGATGCATGTGTGTAGAAAATGCAATATGTTGTATATACTCACATTATACGATCACACATATGCATTTGTATATACTGTTTACATGCTTCACTGCTATGCTGTATGTGTTTTTATTATCATGGTTTGTAATCCCACCATCATTCAAAGTCCTACCAAATAGCGCTGTGGGCAGCATGCCAGCTTCCTTCACATTTCTGCTAAAGTCACTTGGAATATATCTGAACGTGGCAAAACACATTTGCCAAGTTATGTGCATAAAAACATCCTTTGATCTTTCAGACTCATAAATATGTAATAAAGTACATGATTGCCCTACTGATCTGTCCTACATCAATCTTACGTCTCTCTTTTATTGATTCATCAAAATAAGATACGATCAAGGTACAAAAGAGTTAAAGAAGCTATTTATTTTAATGTTTCCTTGGAGGGCTTGCATGTTATTTTGAGTACAAATTATATATGTAGTATTTCATGAATGATGTTTGAAGCATTAAAAATCACCTCTGCACTTCAAGTTAACACAAAACTCTGGCAGTCAGCCATCTTTTATTTTCTTTTTTCTTCCTATTTTTTAAAGGAACACTGCAAGATATGGTGTTATTTTTCAATGGCCACACTTAAGGTTTTCTCCTTCTATTTTTAAATCATGTATTCAACCAGTATTGTAATCCGTCTTTGAAATGTTCAGGAAATCATACTTTGCAATAGATTTAGTATATGGGCTGTTTGAATCGGGTAGTGAGTTTTGTGCAAAACCAGGGATTATCCTAATTTGTACTGAGGGTAAAACAAGGGTTAGGAAGGCCCAGGGAGGCATTGTAGAAGCAATACCAGAGGTAAAACCTTGGCCTGAAAATGTACACCATAGCAAACCTTACCTTTGCCTTGTGGTTTCTTAGACATCTTTAAATGACACAGTTCAGACTCCAGCTCTATCTGATAAAAGGGAAATGTTTTTGGAAAGTCTCTATCAGGTGAAAAGCCCCTGAAGCTGATAAAAGGGAAATGTTTTTGGAAAGGAGAAAAATTATGCAAACCCTAAGTAGAGTGAGTTATATGTTGGGTAATAAAATCTACATTTTGTTTCACAAGGGAGAAATCAGGTGGAGTCCTTAAGTGTTTGAGCTGTTATTCTTGCTTGCTGGGAGAAGAATGTGCTTTTCCCCATGATGCTGCATCTACGGAGTTAAAGGACCATCTGAGTTTGCTTTGACATATTTAGTGCATCCAGCAGAGGCTGGTTTATGTCAGCCAACGCATTTTTCACAACCACTTTATGGCGCTCACTCTTTGGCAGCGTAAAAGCATCCAGTTTTGAAAATGTACTGATAATGAATGAAATAATTTCAGAACAAGAGCTGCCAACCAGGTAGCAGGCAGCAAACTTCAACACGCTTCTCTGAAGATGTAAAATGCAGAAAAAAAGAGAATGACATGGGTACAGAGAGCTCACCTCTTTTCTAGGCTCTCTCTTGGCCTTTTTGGAATAGTAGGGTCTGGGAGAGTGGAATAATTTTTATGTAGTTCTTGTCATGAATCCACCAGCTCGGTAGTAACAGGTAGATTATTGTGTGATTTTATGATAATCAAGACATTTAGCTGACTTGGAGGCTGAGAAAGAAGAAGGGGTGCTGAGTGCTTTGTGGTGTTGGACATCTCCCCTTTGACAAGCGTTAATTAAGTTTCAAGTCACCCCACAATAGAAAATGTTGTCACCTTTTTATTTCACCAGTGGAAACTGAGTCCTAGTGTGTGGGATCAGAAGCACGGAGTGACCACTGGCTGTGCTGGGAAAAACCCTGCAGCCTCTGAATCCCGGTTGTGTTGTTTAGCCAGCAGAAAGCTCCTCTCCACTTCCAGTTAGCAGCAGATTATGGCTTCACATTAAGCTAGAGAATGCTGTCAGTATAATAACCTTTGGAGATAACAAGCCATATGCTGATTTCAGTGACATGGATATTACAAGAGAAATAGTTTTGCGCTAGGGAGGGAGAGCATGGCCTCTTCCCAGCAGTCACCCGCTACAAGATCCATATGAGGATGCAATCCATCTGGATACGTTCTCTCGTCTCCCACCCTGCTTCTCTGCACGCTGGTTGTCCTCCTCTGACCTCCTTCAGGCTCCTCAGCAGGCTTTTTTAGGTCTCTGCTTGCCTGTGCATTTGCCAGCAGCGTCTTTGGTGCTATGAGTCTGCAGGGTCTCCCCTGCCCAGGGAAGGAGATCCCTTCACGGCCCCCTGCCAAGGCCACGCTGGTTCCTTGCAGAGCTCCAAAGAGTCAAGGCTGGGGAGCCCCAGCTCTGAAACAAAAGGAGTGGAAACTCCTCTGAGCTTTGGGTCCAAGCTCTATCCTCTCCTTGTTCCTAGGTTGCTTTGCTGCCTCCCGACACCCCGGTGTGGGAGCTGTGGCCTCTCCAGCAGCTCCTGCAGCCCTTGGCAGCAGCGTGCAGGTGTTGGCACAGTCCAGATCCCCGCTGGCTTTCCACGTGCTCTTTACACTCACTAGAACTCCCATTTTAGGCTTTCGCCCATAATTATTTTTTGTCAGTTCTGCCTCAGTGAAGGTGAGTAATCATCTTTTGGTTTCTAAAGTGAGATTGTCTGATTTTTCAATATTATCCACTTCTTCTAACTTTATCTGCAAAGAATGTTTGGGGTTAAAACATCTCTTCTCTTGCCACTAATGTTCAGGTACATCTCTGTAGCCTTTGCCTAACAGTCTTTCTGGGGCAGGTACTGGGCTATTGGGCTTATATTGTTTGTAAATAAGTAAAAGATTCTGTTATCAGATAACAGGAGTGGATGATTAAAATTTAGTTTTTTACAAAGGGAGGGAGCTAATAAAGAATATTTTTCTAGAACAGTTCTAGGGTCGATATAGGCAACAACCCAAACTAGCACATGTAAGCATATAGGGCAGTTATGTTTTGGAATGTTTTATGTTTCTCGTTCTTTTACATGTTGCAATTTTACATCTAATAACTGTCTATATTCCTTCAAACCCCTCCATGCATCCAGAAGACTGATAACATTTTTCAACTTTTTAAAAACCCTTTTACAAGGAGAACACAAAATCAGCCTGCTGCACCTTTCTTCCCCATTTCCACATGTTACGGTTCAGTGAGAGCAATTAAAGCTGGCAAGTTTTGTCCCTTCAAACTACCAGGAAAAATCCAGCAGGTGAAACTGCAGTGACACATGAGGAGCCTGGTTTAACTGCCTCAGATACGAGGCTCTGCTCCTAAATTATATTAGCCACATCTTAAAAAGAAAGAGGAAATTGAAACAGATTTTGCTCCCATAGTTGGTTTTTAAAGCTAGCGTATTAAATCTCAGTGAATTATTTAGTAGGTACGACGACTCTGCACCCTGTGATTTGTAGGTGAAATTTTTATTCTTACTTGCCTTTCCTTGGCAGGATTAAATGTCAAGCTCTCTGCTCCCCATGGAATTAGTAAGACCCTGTGATAGATACTTTAAGAAATTAAACTGCAGTTGAGAGAAGACAATTGCTGTAAATGTTCCCGGTTTGTTTTCACAGGTTTCTTTAGTAGACTTAACCATGATGCAATTTTCCACTGTTTACAAAAATTTGGTCTTTGATCACTCGCCTCAGAAAAAGACTGAAACCCTCAGCAGGCCTGGGCTGGACTTTGCATTACTGTCAATTAGACTATTCTCATTTAGAGCTGGTGAATTTCTGCTGCAGGATTTGGTGTCATATATGTGCTGTTAATGCAATAATGAAATTATTTAGTAAGGAATTGCTGCCTCGTGGTTGAATGAATTCAATGGAGGAACCCTGCAGTGAGGGTGGATTCAGAAGACTCCCACATGATTCTGTGTGTCCCATAGCGTCGAGCAGTGATTCCTGCCTCTGCTCAATCTGGAACAGCAATTCAGAGTCGCTGAGGTCCTACCATGTAGGTAACAGAGCTTTCATAATGTAATATATCTGTTCGATAACAAAAATAAGATAGTATGAAAAAGGCTTTTATCCTGTCTCCCTCCACTGGCTCTAGACTAATTAAGACTGAATTGTGAACTTACAGAGGTGACTCAAATGTGGGTGGTGAATCCTGTCTCAAATGTGGTTGATAAATCCTGCCCTTTGTGGCTGTTTTTCCTTAGTGGGGATTGGAGGGAGAGATAACTCTTCCTTTCCTGCCATTTATTTTGTACTGGGGATGCTCAGAGGTTTTGCTGGCTGGGGTCATATAAGAATCACAGAGCTCCCCTGTGTTACCACTTCTGTGTGCAGTTGTGGGGATCTGTTAAGCTTACAAAGTAAAAATGCTGAGGGAATTAAAATATTTTGCCTCTTTGCCCATCAGTGAATTTCCTGAGGTGGGAGGAATTAGAACAAAATTAAAGAGAAGCCCCATTTGGTTGAATTTGAATTTGCTTCTTCTTTCCTTCTTCTGCTCTCAGATGAAGAAAATAGGCAGAGGAGGAAATAATTGTGATATTCTTCTCCTTTCTGCAAATCGGCATGAGTTTAATGCAGACTTCTAAGCTGGCTTACTAATAACATGCATTCCAAAGGATTTGTGCATGTTTCCAATTTAGAGCTGTAAATTAGAGTTTATCTTTAACTTGGCAGCCATAAAAGACATTCATGGAATACACCTGCATAAAGGTTCTTATTCATCTCTCTCATCAGTGTTTAGAGTTGCTTTTAGGTGTTATAATATACAGCAGAACCAGACTTTGCCTGTGAAATCCACCGCGTCCTGAAGAGCAAAGAGAATAATAATATTATTAATTTATGATACAACCTTTCAGCTTCACAGTCCTTTTCCAATTTAACTAGAATTTTAATTGTTGATATAAGAGGATGATGCTTCTGTTGTTTAACTTGTTAAAGTATCTTTATTTAGGTGTTGGGGGCCTTGAAAGGGGACGTAAGATGGTTTTGTTACAGGCAGTTGAATCTATCGTTCTTGTTACACTTTTTCTATCACACACCATGTTATCAGGATGCCTAAACAAGCATGTCATTTCTCTATAGCTTCTTTACAGGTCTGTTAACTACTAAATTGTTGTTATGAAAATTCAAAAGGCCGTTGCCTTCCATTGGACCCACAGCAGCTTGCTCTGTCTGCTGGGCCAAACACACACCCAGGTGTCAGTCTGCACTCATTGCTCCTGTCTTCAGTAGTTGGGGACCGTTTCTGCCATCCAGGCTCTGAGCAGAACCCTCACATGTCGCCAGTGAAATCGAACCGCAGCCAACCTTGTAATCTCTCCCGCTTGGCAGTAGTTACCCCCGTCGGTCTGTCCATGAGTCACTCTGCTCTGCTCCTGGACCCACTGCAAGTTCATGGTAATCACAGTGGTGACGTTTTCGTGCTCGGAGGAAACTGCTTGCCATCACAATCCCTGAGCCCAGGGAAGAGCAAAACACAATCCTTTTGGGATGCTCTGGGCAGTCCTGTGCTCTGCTGGTACGTTGTGAATGTCCCACCTAAAGCCAGTTGCATTAGACTGCATCTGCGGAGCAATACGGCATCATCACTTGCCCCTCAGATACAATCTGTCTTCAGAGGATGTTTTTTTTTTTTGCATGGGGTGAATTTTCTGAGATATTTGGAGGGGTTTGAGCCACCTGGCTCCTATTGACGTTAGTGGGAATCACACTGCTAGGAAGCCATGCATTCTCCTTGGGGTTACGCTCGCCCCTGGTACGTGTGGACTTCTCCATCCATGAGCTTGAAGGGGGCAAGTATCCCTGGCAGGCCCAGGAGGAACCAGGCCCTTTCTCACCCATATCCCTACCCCTTTGGCCTTCTGTATTTATGGATGAGCAACAATGCAGACTCATTTTTATGGCAAGTTAGCATGATTTATACTATAAATATTACATTACAAGGATCAGACATGGTGCTATTTTCGAACATATCCACACTTTACTGCAGATCAGCGTGTCAGTGAAGTATTTCCTTTGAAGAACACATTTTTGAAACACATCATAAAAATTCTAGCATAGAGATTTCTCCACTTGCGCCATCACAGTGGTGTCAAAATGTCTTTATTAAAATAAGATATTAAAAAGTTATAGGTTCGACTGGGGGCGGGGGAAGGCGGTTCTACAAGGGCTTCAGAAAACGGACAGCATAGCTTTAATTGAAGGAGACAATGTTGTCAGTATATGTGTTCCTACAGTTATAAAGCCCAGCAGTATAGTATTCATCAAGTCTGATTCCACCTGACACTTGACTGAAAGCATTTTGCACTAATTTGCTTTGTGCTTGTCTAGTAAATCTAAAAAGAATGAGTGAAGGGGTGATAGGTGGCCATTAAACAGAATAAACAGCCTCTGGCAAGTGAATGAGTTTTACAGACTTGTTGCTTTTGGGAGGGGGCGGGTGGAAGGGGAGAAGATTATAGGTCTTTGAATCAGCATGTGGCTGCCTCTATCACTCTGTAATCACAACTGTTTTCTTTGGCCCGGAGACCCATGTGCACCTCCAGAGAGGCTACTACGGTGAAGAAGGAAGCTCTGCCCCCGAACCTTTGCAGGAGACCCCTCCAGACATATGATTCATATTCCGAGTGTGATACAGGCCTAAATGGCAATTATTTTATCATATAAACACCAGCGAGATAGATTTCAGTCTGGAGCTGATTGCTTTCCCCGGATAATCCTTTTCAAATTTTCCCCTACATAAAATATAACAGCTTTAGGGTGTTTTCAGGTCCTCGCTTATGGTTCAACTTATGGTAAAAACCTTGGACTTGTTGTCATCTTTGTCTAACTTTGCTGATAGCAGGCAGGAAATAGCTGTGTAAAGGCAGGAGGGGGTAAATAGCTGACTCTGTGGTCTGTAATTGGTTCATAGTTTTGGACTGCAAAGAATAGAAAAGAAGGCAGAGGAGGGCTGGAAGAGAGCCTAACAAGGAACACATGGGCATCGGAAAACTAAACACAGCTGGACCAAGAAGCACATTTGACCGCCCGTTCCCTGCTCTCAGACTTCTTAGCGTTGTTGTTGTTACGAGTGAAGAATATATAGCACCGGATTTCAAGGGGGTGGATGGGAACTTTGCTGTGATAAAAGGCTAAATATCATGACTAACGAGAAAGCAAAACAAAAACTTCCTTTCCCCATGTGCTTATTTGCTTAGTGGCTTGCTTGCTTGGGGCTTCTCTTATCTCGGCAGCCTCCTCCCCGCAGTTTTGCTGCAGGGGGACATCAGCTGCAAAATTTCAGGCTTTTGTTCCCTGGAAAACAGCATTCGGCTTCAGGGAGTTTCTTTCTCCCCCTCCTCTTCCTTCTTATCCCCGCTGCTCCCTTCAAAGCACGAGTGGAGGTAGAAGCTCACGGACTGAGCGAGAACAGACACGGGCTGGAAGAGGGGAGGCCGCGATGAGAAGCTCTACCTGTCACTGCTGACTCGAAGGAGTTTAAATCCTCCACAGGAGCCTCCGCGCGCAAAGGGGAAGAGGGAACGTGCCAGGCCCAGGCCTGCCATGAAGCCAGACAGGGCCTCCCGGCTGCTGCTGTGTCTGGGATCGTCCAGCTCCGTTTGGGCTGCTGCTGGGCAAGGGGAAGAGCTTCCTCCCTTGGTGTCCCTGAATTCAGGGTTCTCGTTCCTTGGCCCTCGTTAAAATAACCTCTCATCCATGCTAGCATCACGAGGAAATGTTTCAGCTTCCTCTCCCCAATATATGCAAAAATGTATTTTTCTTTTTATAAATTCAAAATGGTCCTACTGGACGATCGGCTATTTACATTCTTGAAAGGGGGGGGAAAAAAGTAAAAAACAAAATAAATCCCTCCCAAGCCCTGGCTGCAAGAGCTGCCATTAGTGTTGATTGTGGCCAGCAACGTGCCGTCCACTTCAAGACAGGCAGTGGCCTCTATTTTTTGAGGCAAATGTTGTGCACCGCAGCAAGAACAAACAAGAGTGACTTTCATCCTTCAAACAGCGGAGCAGCTTTGCAAAGGCCGACATGAAAGGGCCTCCCGTGCTCTCTTGTCCGGGTAGGCCCGGAATGGGAGCTGAAATGGCTAACAACATTGGTAATAATAGGGGCCTGCCTGGCATCAAGAGGTGAGCCGAAAGACTTCAAACGCTGGCTGGAGCGGGGCTGCAGGAGCGTTTGCTCCGGGATTCAGGCTCCAACTTTTATTCTCTTCCCTTTGAAGAGCTTACAATTGGGCGGAGGGTGGAAACCAAGCATTTTTGACATGAACTCTGCCATGGGAAATTATGAGAAAGACAGAGATGAAAAGGAATGTGTCCTGATTGTGCTGGTTATTTTATTTTATTTTATTTTATTTTATTTTATTTTATTTTATTTTATTTTATTTTTAAAAGTCTGAAAAACAAGGGGCTAGCAATACTATAATCATTGATCCTGAAAAGGTTCTTCAGAGATCAGTGCTATCAGTGACGATGTGGACCTCAAGGCTGAGAGGCAGTGTGTAGGAAAGAGACCTTTTTGCACTAAAATGACACAAGCTTTTAAAGGACTAACGTGCTTCTCTGCTAGAGCACAAAAACAAACAGAAAGTCTCCTATCCTTGAAAACAAGCAAAAAAAAAAAAAAATGGCAACCCAGACTACCTCCACATTTTGCAATCACCAGAGGATCCCACTTTTTTGAGCCTAGACCCCTGACAGCACCCTGATTCCCCTTTTCTGGGCTACAATTGCTTTGCAACATTTTCCTTTTGTTTCACTGCCTGTTAATACTGAATCATTTGACTGAACTGGGGTAAACTAATGGGGGTGTACATTAGTATGAGTAACTACATGGATGGCTATAGGATTGCTCCATATTTTAAAAAATGCCTTGTTTCATCCTTTATAATTCTGGCAAAGCTTCATTAGCATCAGATGAGCACTGATAGGCAGGCTGTTGTCTGCAAGGTCACCTGTTGTCTGCTGTTGCAGGACTGTTTTCTGTTGGATCAGCTTGGCTCACCTGTAATCACTTGGGCAGTAGATGAGAAAAGGAGGAAAAGCAGAAGCTGGTAGGAAAATAAGGAGAGAAAGTAGCTGGGAGTGTGGGCAGAGGGTTACTCCTCAATGAAGCAGACTAAGGTGACTGGAGCTGCTGTGGGACCTTGAGAAGTGCAGAAAGGAGCACCAGGAGTAACAGGCAGGTGGGAATGGGAGGATTGCTTGGAGTGGGGAGCCGTGGGATTGTGTCAGATGAATATGCTCTAGTCAGTGGTTCTCACTATACACTGGGCACTTTCTAGAGGTCCTGAGTTCTCCTTCTGAGAGTGACTCAGATACTTCTTCTCTCTTCTGTAATTATTCTATAAGGCAACTGCGTGTAGCCAGGGCATTTATCTGTTTCCATGATAGAGTGGATGGTGCATGTGATCCAGGCACCAATTAGCGACCGTTGAGAACCACTGAAGCCATGGTGAGGAGACACTTGTTTTGCATTATACTGCCTGACTCTTATGCTATATATCTACAGCAAAATGAGATTGTATCCCCTGGTCTTTTGATTCTCAAGACATCCATATATGTCTTTTTTTCTTTTTCTGATAAACAAACACAAACAAACTCCACTTACAGTAAAGCTTTCTGTGTAATGTCGTTTCTGTGACTGTGTCTTAAGATGAATACACCTCCATCTAAAATATGACTTGCTTTTATGTCTCATATTACAATGGTATTTCAGTTGTTAAAATATAAAACACTGTTGGTTGCTGAGTTCTTAAATAGATTACTGCCATGGGTTTTTCGGTTGCTTTTTCCAACTCCTTTTCTCAAAAGCAGAGAGAAACTTCTTAGCATTTCTAAAGCCCAAATTGCCAAAGCCTTTTGTTGCTGCTCAAGTTTATGTGTTAAAGCTTTGAATCAATACTGAAACTTCTTAACTAGAGAGTTCTTGAACTTTAGGCGAGGAGGAGAAGAAAATAAAGCCTGTGAACTACAGGTAGGATATAAGATTATAGGGCTGTTAATGCACTGTGGAAACCCAACTGCTTAAAACAATCAAAGGTAGAGAAATTCTAAAGTAATATCAGCCATAAAAACCTGGAAATCTCCTGCAAGGACAAGGGAGAGGGCAGCACTTGGTTAGACTGCAGAGTTCAAGAAACTTGCAAACTACCAAAGCATGAGGGAATCCAGCGGTAATTCCCAGGGCGCCCAGCTCACTTGCTGCCTGACTTGAGGAGTCTCTTTGATCTGGTATTGACATCGTATCCCATCTCTTGTGCCGTCCTGCCCACTAGCCAGCAGCAATGTGCGCCCCTTTCCTTGGGGTAATTCGAAACATTGACGTGAGAGAGATCTCTGGCTGCTGCGGGCTGCCTTTCTCACCCTGGCTCCGCTAGCGTCTCCTTAAAAACGCATGGAGGTCAATGCCAGGTTCCAACTGCAGTGAGTTATACACTGAGAGGTATTAAATGTAGGAATGCCAAAGGCAGAAAAGAGAGAATATTTAAGTTGATGTGGGAGTCTGGGATTCACAGACATCCAGTGTTTTTCAGATAACTTTTATAATAAACATGGGCTGTATTAACCATTTTTGGCTATCCACAGAATCCTGTTTTGATGGTGCATACAATTTGAATGCTAAGAAAGAAATGGAGTGTCTCCAGGACAATGTAACACATGTAAAAAGGCCAGTGAAAAAGTGTCCTCTTTCCTTCTGCAAAGGAATTTCTGACACTAGGAATAAACATGAGCCAAGTTAATGATCAGCTGAAGTCACATGTATATTTAAGTGCCAAAATAGGAAATGGGCTGCTCTGTTCCCCACTGTGTTTTTGAGATTTTCTCTTACTATAGAGTCTTTCAGGCACTCTATGTTCCCTCGGCTCTAAAACCAACACTATTCCTGCAGTACTAGACACCTTTAGATCCCAAATTATTCCTTCACGTTATTGGTCGCCACAGTCCCTTCTTGGCGGCACTGGGCAAATAATACACAGGAATTGCTAGTGTCCAGAATGCAGGTAGCCCATGTAACTATGTGGAAAGGGACTTCTGTTTTGAGTAACTAGTGCTGCACATGAAAATGCAGACAGGATCTGGGAGCTATTATTGAGTTTCTTATACTATCCTTATTCACTTTTGGACATGGGTTGGTCAAGACTTCTCTCCATTGATGGTTCATGTTTTTCTTTCATTTAGTTATCCTTACTAGGGAGGAAATAAGCTGGAAAAAATAGGATACTGCTGCTTTAAAAAGTTACAATGGCACAACTGCCCTTAACTTAATGGCTAACAATTAATCTTACATACAAGTGGATTGAGGATCAGGAGGAAAAAATATCTTTGTTGGAGGTCAGGAGGAAAGGCATCCAGGTTGTTTGTGAAATATTAAAAGGTGGAGTTCACTGAGCATCTATCTTGTGCATTTTAATTATGTCCCTGTGAACCTGAACTCCGTGGGGCCCTGTGCAAGCTCTGCTCAGCTGTGCTGGCTCTCAAAGTTCAAAGCTAGGTTGTAAGTCGTTTTTATTTAGCGCCTAGTGACAGCAAGGACTGTAGGTGGAGAAACATTAAGTACCACTTAAATCTGTTCCAGAACATCTTGTTAGAAATATACTGGGATGATACTCTGGCTCTGACTTCATTGAGATCCATTATAAACTCCCCCTTGGCCTTTTCTAACACATACCTGATGATGACGTTGGAGAATCCTCCCTTTTTAGAGGGAGTGAACTCTGATTCTCCCCTCCAGTACTCAGCAGCTGTTGTTCACCTCCAAAATCAACATGCTGCAGAGTCAGTTCTACCCTGCTCTTGGTTCAGAAAACCTCTGTACTGAGCAGGTTGACACAGGATGGTGGTGATGAGGAACTCCAAAATGAGGGTCTAGCAAGGGCTGCTGAAGGTGCACACAGCTCTGCTGTCAGAGAGCACAGGTCTCAGCTAAATTAAACTGCAGAAGGTGCTGGGCTTGGGAAGAGAGCCCACTGGTCTCCGTCAGGACCCATTCCCTGTCAAAAGCCATGTGTTATCCTCGTCTTCCCTGGAAGATTTGTCCAAAATAAGAGGAAATAAAGTACTAACGTTGTGCTTTTGCTGGTTGAGTCTGCAGAATGGAAAGAGCGGCTGGGAGCAGGATGTGTGCCCAGAGCCGCGGGTGTTCATCGCCGTTCTCCGAGGCGGTGGCCATGACGGTGGCTCTCACGCAGCAAGCTGGGGTATTTGTTACTGCCCGCAGCATCAAAGGCAGCAGTAATGCTTTGCCACTTAGCATGAAGTGTTTGCATGTAAATGGAAACGAATGTGCTCCCCTCCCAGCGCGCAGGGGAGCGAGGTGCTGAAGGGCTGTTTTCATTAGACCATTAACAGACTGAAAAGCAGCGTCCAGGCGACTTTGAGCGTAGGCTTCCTTCTCCATCCGCCCCGCCAGGCCATGTGTTCCCTGCCAGCCAGACTAGTAAATCCCAGTGTTTTTCTCCTACGCCTTTCCCTCCGCAGCCGGTCCCAGCGCAAATCCATCCCTTGTCGTCCTACCAGCTGGACTTTCTCTGCGGGGAGACGGCCGTCCCTCGTTTGGCGAGGAGGGCCAAGCTGTAATGTCTGGCCAGAAACATCTACCATAAACCATCGCTTCCTGTTATGACACTCATGTGTCTAAACTTATTGATTTATTTAGGTCAAGCCGTCTAACCTGCTTGAGTAAGGCTGGGATCAGCAGGTACTAAGTCATGGAACAATACGAAGCACCAAAATACAACTTGCAGTTTTAGGGCTTAGGAAGAATTGCAGTTTAGTTCTATTCTTTAAAAAAAATACTGTGCACATTAGCAAGAAATATGTTGCCCATTTCTCCATTTTCCATTTTTTCTTCCGTCTTAAAAAGGATTATTGTTACCATTACTCTCTACTGGCCTGGCCATAGGTTTTTTTTCATGTGTTCATTTGCCCCAAGTGGCAGAACAGAAACTTTGGAAATTGCAAACCTTGAACTTGGGCCCCCAAAGATAAAAGGGGAAGTCATCTATTTTTATTTAAATATCTCCCATGGTAAGCAAATTCCTTCTTTGTTTGAAAGCAGTGTGATTCAGCTGTTAGAAAAGGGGCGATGGGCCTTGGGGACACCTGAGTTCTTTCCTCGTTCTGTCACTCACTCCACTTCTTTGCACCTAAATCTACCCTTTGGGTTTATTAGTAGGTATGAGAATATCAAACTAGCTCAGCAGTGTGTTTTGAGACTTAATTTATATTTCTGAAGCTCTTTCAATTCATTGCACGGGAGACCTTGTATACAGTATGTAAGCACTGATTTTCAAAGGCGCAAAGTACTTTTCAGTCCCATTAACATTGTTGTACATATTTAGGGTACAGTCACTTGCCTTCCAGAAAATAATGAATTTAGAGTTTGTTTCGAATTACATCTTTACACCTGCAAATAATAATGCCCTGCTATGTGTGAGCATATATGCGTGTGGCCATACATATATGTATATATTTATATATGCATGTTTATATACATGCACAAGCAAGAGAAGAGATAGTCTTTCCAAATAGTCTGGAAAATCTCTGGGACTCCACAGCTGGCTGTGCATTACTTTTATTTAAAGAAAACTTATGCAAAAAGCTTATGTGCAGTCAAAAACTTCCCGGCTCTAATTAATATATATATGAAGTGTAAACAGATCATGAAATATTTTTTAGTGCTTAATACATAGAAACGTCCTGTGTTGATGCTAATGAAAAAGTAATGCCTGGCATATTTCACACTGCAGAGCCCGCGGACACAGCTCCACAGAAAAGCAATTCAGACTAAACTGCTTTACAAGTGCAGAAATTCTGGTAGCCTAAAGCTACAGCTCTACATAATTGTACAGGAAAAAAAACAGGAGGGGAAAAAACAAGAAAAACAGGCCTCCTCTGCCCTGCGTTTGCAGCACAGACATTTATTTCAAGTTCTGGTAATGGGTCATTCTCTCAAAAGTGATGACACCAGTATTTTGGCAGTGAGGATTTTTAATCTACTCTATTCTCAGGCTAATCCCAGCCGCTCCTCATTGCCTGTTATGTGTCTTTGTAGCTGATTCTCAGGATCTGATCGCTAAAGGAAGTTAAGGGGATGTGTGAAGACCATGGAAACCCAACCCTCTACTCTGGAGAATAGTTCCTTAATTGTAATAGCCCATTTTAATCATTGTGATTGTTTAAAATATTACGAACGTAGAGAAATAAGGATGATAGATAATTGTGCTCCAGCAGTCTCAATCTTTTGTTATCACCTAAGCTTGCTGGAGATTTAGCTGTGTATGGTCCCAATACTTCCTTGCCGTATCAAGTGGCCTTAATTATGTGGGCAGCTAGAATCCCTCTGGAGAGGGAGGCTCGGATAGCAAAACAGCAGGTAAGAAATGCCTCCTCCTCACTTCTTTGTTTCTTCCCAGTCCCCCGTAGCTAGGGCTGCATATGTGGCTGTCTCTGTCTTTGTGACACTTTAAATGTGAAACAAGTAATTTAGTTGAAAATTTTCTGTTATTTTTTTACATGCTTCATATGCTGGGTTAAAATCCATTAGCATATAACAAAAATCGGAGCAGATGTAGTGCAACAGATTCCTTAAGGGAGTCCATATTTTTACATATTTTGTAATAAGGAAACTGTCACTCCCAGATGGTATCTAGCTAATACTGGTGGTTTGCTTGCTGATAACATACTAAAAAATAAAATTAATTGTATTCTATTTGATGACAATGAAGCCATTATCATATATAATTCACTCTTAAAGGAAACGTCCAAATGATGGTCTCTTGTAATAACCAGGCTTGCTCGCTTGCTCTGCCTGTCCCTTCTCTCCTTGTTTTACCTCGGAAATTCTTTCTGAGTTTGCTGCAGCAGAAACCTGCAGCTGCAAAGCGTAACAGCCCTTCATTAGCAAAGCTGGAAACCAGCGTTAATTTGTGCAGGGAGTCTGGGCCAGCACTACCTCAACACGCTTACCGTAAGCATCAACAAATGTTTGGAAATCAGTGGTTTCCAAACTGCTTTGTTTGAGATGCCACCATCATTTATCATAGCAGAAGGGAGGAGTTGAGGGAGGACGCCCTGATTGGAACCTGCTTGGTAACTGGTTATATTAGTGCGGGAAGTATCCAGAGCTGACCCATAGTGAGGAAATGAAAATCATGGCAACCCATTGTATTCAGTCTTGCACAAGGACCTCGCAGTGAAGCGTAGGATGTGTTCAGTTGAAATTTGTAAACTCTCAAACTTTTCAAAACCTTTCTGAAAAGAGGGTTTTACTAGTATAAAGCGGTGTAAATTCTGTCTTTGTAAAATGTCTGTAGAAAATTGCAGACCTGCTTCAGATTGGTTAGTTACAACCTGATGAGTGGTGAGTGGTTGAACTTACAAGGGTTTCAGCAAGATTTATTGATGTTATATGCCCAGCATGAGGAGCTCCGAGGGAGCTGCCTCTTCTCTTTCTGTCTTGCCCCAAAAACATGAAGTTTTCAGGAAACTCTGGAAGAAACTTCCATGTCAAGACCGTGTTGTAAAGAGGGGCAGGGAAAGACAGATTTTTTCTTCCTGAAGCTGGCCCTGGGCATGAAGTGTGGCCTTCTTGATGCCTTCTTGGAACCACAGCAACAGTTTCCCAGGCCAAAGGCAAAATGTTGATACCAATCTACAGTGGGGACGACTACAACCGAGGTGAAATGACTTGCACTAAGTCACAGTGTCATTTAGTGATAACACAGGAAAAGAATCCACAGGAACTCCCAGTTCATTGACCTGTCCACGGGGTACTCGTGCAAAGGATAGAGGGAAGAAAAGGAGAGATTCCTTTCTGTAGTGTTGGGTACAGAAACACAGATCTGTGTGGCTTTGCGAAAGGGAGCGCCATACAGGTTTGGAGCATTTAAATAATTATTCAAACAAACTTCTCAGTTGATAATAATTTCCCCATCTCTGAATGGTGGTAGAGAGATACAGTGAGACATCCTATCTGAAGGGTCTAAAATGCATCTAGCCGTGTTCCTTCTAGGTTATTTATGCTTTTTCTTTAATTTCTCTTCTGACGTGAGCAAAAAATGATGCGAAAAGGAAAAGATGACTGCTGTTTCATTTGGAGATTTAGCTGAAAAGGACAATGTTGTAGCTGTCTCTGTCACATTGGTGATAGGAACTCAGGGAGCATGGGGTGTGCTTTTATATGCCCTGAGGCCATTGCCCTAACTTGGGACCTCACAGCCAACAGAGCCTGTAAAACTAACTGGAGCTATTGCAGGCGTTGCTGAGGAAACAGATCCTTCAACTTTTATGTGATTCTGAAAAAAATATATATCATTTTATTTAAAATATCACAGTCAAGGCTTTGAAAGCACAATGTAAATCTTAGCAATCTACAGTCCTCTGTAATCAGAAAATATTGTTTTATCTTCCTTTAATTTATGTTATTTAAAAAATAAAACATCCTTGCAAATGTAACAAGCAGGTAGTGAAACTTCAGTCTATGAATGTAATTTGTCCCACATTTTCAGCTTTCTTTTCAATTCAGAGGTTCCAGACAGAGAGGTCTGGAACCTTATAAGGTTGTATCCCCAAATGGCAGAAATGTCATGAAATAGAAGCTCCCATAACATCTCAACTGCTTTGGTTACTAGAATATTTCAGAGATAGTCCACAGTCTTTGAAAATTCTGTTTTCCAGGAGCAGAATTTCTCAAAAACAGCTTACTGGCCTTGGGCTATTCTGGACTCACTTTGTAATCTCTGTCTTAGCCAGTATCAGACATTAGCTCTTTGCTTATTTTCTAGTGCATTCAGTACTAGGCAACTATATTATTTTAGCCAACATGACTGGCATTTGGTCTTTAAATACCCCTGGAATAATAAAATGTTTACATTTTCAAACTTTAATATTATATGTCAGGTACAGTACAGCCATCCAGCATTAGGACACGTACTTAGAGAAGTGTGCCCCAAAAAGCAGCACTGGTTTTATTTTTGTGTGGGTCTTAATTCATAAAACTTAATTTCTCAGTCAGGCTTCCTCATTAAGACATCACAGCTGATATGTTTTCTCCTCCGTGTTTTAAGGCCTGAGCAGAAGATGTATTTTATTCATGATTTGGTAGGAAAATTGTCTGGTGGGAAGGAATTTGGACACCATTAAAGCAACCTGAAATTCCACCGTGGACGTTGGGAGGCAGCTCTTTCTGTTAGCCATATAAAGCATCTGCTTAAATTCTCAAGTGTGGAATGTGCAGACTTGTTAGGCAAGATTTTTAACAGACTGTTTGGCACTGAGTATAATTCTCCCAAGGACCTGGCAGTGGGGATAGTTTAAATAATAGTTTGTCAAATACTCATCAAGAGAAATGCTAATTGATGCCTCATCTGAATCCAGCTCTGCTCAGTACCGGAAAGGGAATGGGTATTTCCTGTTCTTTTCCTATTGAAAGAAAAGTAGTGTTTCTAGAGAGACCACTAATGTTAGCTTAGTTGTATCCCACTTAAGACTTTGCTATATTCAAATCACGGCAAACACCTATGAAATGTGCAGTGGTTATACATACTAAGTATTGTGTGGATCCACAAACTTATAGCATAT
This sequence comes from Tinamus guttatus, assembly GCF_000705375.1. Next base: position 332,674 of record NW_010580220.1, read on the forward strand.
TCTTAATACTGACTTTGCAGGTTGTCCTTTTACCAATTACTGTTTTGAACCTCATGTATACGTTTGTATTTTGGTGTCTTCTCGTTGTTCCTTGGAGTTTCTGGGTCCAGTCTAGCTCTTCAAACAAATTCTGAAGACAACCAGCGAAAGCACAGAGTTAGCTGTGGGACTGAACTGCCAGCTGGCCAAATGGCTAGAGCAGAACTGCACCTCTTGCAATAAGAGAGAGTCCACAGCTTGGATTTGGGATCAGAAACCAGAAATCAGGGCTAAACATCAGAGCGGCTCCCTGTCTGCAGACTAAATGAGCTGAATGCTCAGATCTCAGCTCTGGCAAAGAAGGCAAACCACTAAATACATATCAGCTTTTTGTGTTTCAGGCCCTTTTGTAATGCTGATAATACTTTGCCCTTTCCTAACGTCCAGCAGTTTAAGGACTTTGAAGTGATGTATTGTATTAATGCTACTTCCCAGTCAGACTCATATGAACAAGCTGCCTGGAAAATACCACCCAAAAGTGAGGGAAGGACTAGGTTGTAGCTGAAGTTGAGCTTTCCTTGTAGCAGTGGCAGGGAGGTTTTATCTGTATCTCGGAAAATCTTTCAGTGCAATCCCTGTGTCAATAGCCCGGCTCCCCACGTGTTGGATTCCTGGAGCTCTTAGGCATAGACGTGTCTTGTGTGGCCAGCGCTGACTCATTCGCAGCTCCTGCCCGAAGGCTTTGGCAGAGGGCACGAAAAAGCGGAGCGTGTCCTCAGCGGTGACGATGTCACTCCTTCCGTTCCCAGTGAGCGTCTGCCACCGGATTAGGAGTTTGGAATAAGTTGTCCAAAGCTGTAAGGAGAGCAAGAGGCAGAGCTGTGACTAAAGCACAGACCCGCTAACTCCGCGTGCTCCTCCAAGCAGCCTTTACATTCACACGGAACAGGATTATTTAGAATCCAAGGCACCAGTAGCAGATACAGGGCATCTCCATTCGTGATGAATAATGCCTTTAGTGAGAAATAATAGCATTCCTTCGTATTGATGATAATATATTGAGCTCCAGCAAAGCCTTGTGCTAAGAGAGAGTTATCTGGGGAAGAGAAGTGAATTATGGAATTTTACTACCTGAGTACAAGGACTGATATAAATGATCAGCTCCGTGGCAATGAATTGGTTTAAAAAGGCTTCGTAAGAGCTTGCCTAATGCTCATAAATTAACATTAAATATGAGATGGGTTATCTAATCACACGCTTTCAGGCAAATTCCTTTTTAATATGTATGTACACTGCTGCTGGAAATATAGGCGATCTGTCAGAGGAGATATTTCCTGCCATAAATGGTTACATTTGATAACTCCATATTGTTTCCACAGTTTTTGTCAGTCCTGCGTTTTCTTACTTTATTGTCAATGTTTCTGAACAGAATCCACGTTAAAATAACATCTAGTGACAACCTTAACCCTACGCATGTCTGCGGTTTCAAGCTAAGGCTAGAATTTCAGTGTTCCTTTACCATGAAATACTGGAATAGCAGGTTCCCTTGTTTCCAGTAGGCTTGAGGCACGGAATTGCCAAGCCCTGGCTGCAAAAGGCTGAGACTTGGGAACCTCCCATGGCTATGGCGTATCCATTGCAGCCCCTGGCACAGCGGATAAACCATATCCCTGGTTGTCACCCCTTGAAAATATTGCTGGCAGAGCCTGACATCACCAAAAGCTGTTGTGAACTACCCTTGTGCTGGAACAGATTAACCTGGTGTATTTAATGGAAGAAGAGCAGAAGGCCAAAAATCAAAAAATCTCCCTGTTTTTCCATTCCTTGGACGTGCTGGGTAGGAGAGCACTGGTGTGCCAGATTAAATATGATTTTTATCACTGGCATACACCACTACCCTGGGATGAAAAACACCAGCTCAGTTCAGTGTTTTGAACTCTAAAAAGTGACATTGACTGTACTCTGCGGTGCCTGTGATTCAAACGATTCCCTTCCTAACCTGACAGAGGAGATATGTGGTACAAAACTGCTTCCACCTGCTGGAATGGCTTGCATTTTAAGCAGGGTTAACTATGGAGCACCATTTGGAAATAGTTTGTAAAATGCTCGAATCCTCCAGGGGCGGCTGCGTTATATACCTTGTAGTTGCTGAGCATTTCAAGGCTTAAACTTTATCTCTAAGTCAATCAACTGGGGATCAAGCAAGAGGACTGGATAACAGTTTTACTAATCAAAACAATTTTCTGAACATTGTTGAGTTCCAGAGAGTTTACCCTGCCATCTGAAAACACAGTGAGAGAACCTTGGGAAGAGAATTATAAAACAAGCTCTTTAAATCATGTTGTACTTGGAATTTGATTTCCTAGACTTTACAGTGAGCAATAATAAACTAATTATGATTAAACTGATAAGGACTAAGAGTCAGCCAGGAAAGTCTTTCATAAATAACCAATAAGGAATGCTTGGTCTCACAGTTGACGTGCATCAGAAAAGCTTGATTTTTGCCTTTTCAGACTCAGCTTTTCACCAAAAACACCCTCAAAGCAGTGGAATAAAACATATATTGTTAACATTAAATAGATCTCACTTTATCTTTAACCACATGACATTTTTCTGACCCAGAAAAACTGGTTCTCAGTCATGCTGAAGCAGGGCTATTACTGTTGTTGTTATGTAGCAAAATTTGGATCTGGAGTTAGACATCCCGAGAAAGCAAAGATTTTTGTATCTGGGTTTCTGTGTTTGGCCTATTTTGAATAGTATTTGAGTTTCACAGTTATAACTGGGCAGAATTTGTTCTGCCTAATACATGAACATCTCTTCCCAATAGGTTAGGTCAGCTGTGAGGTTTAATCAGTGTTCACATTTCTGACACACAGCTCAAGGGCATATAATCCGAGCAAATAAACAGCCAAGGAAGTGACTGCATACAACAGAGATGATGTAGGATTGCAGGGGATCATTTCCACTCAGGTGTTTATGGTGGTAGTGTCTTTACATGGCAGATAAGAGATGACATATCAGTATTACACTCTGTATTGCAGCAATATGTATAAAATAAATAGTTACTGTTGTTTCCCCTTCGGAACATAGTTGTCTAAAGGATTGAACTGAATATGTTTCTTCCTCTTTGAAACATGCAGCTACTTCCCACTAGCATTGCAAAGATTCAGTGCCTTTTATCAAGGGAAGATATTCTCAACTCTTTGCTTCATTTTTCATTAAAGAATTTTCATACTGATCCTGCCTCTGGGTAGGAGGTGTCCTAGCCCTATTCAAACTCTCTTTTTTTCTGGGGCTTTAGCTCACCAGTGAGGTTTCTGATTTCCACTAGTACAATATGACAACAACAGCAGTGGGGACTAGAATCTTCCTTTTCCCATGCTGCCCCATCCATACTTGACAATTCTATGGAGAAGGGGCATTCAGCCAAGGAATGAAACTCAGAGGCAACATATCAGCCTCAGAGATTTATTTATATAATTAAGTCATCAGCAGGATGGAAAAATTCTCTCACTTGCCAAAGAGAACTGTTCCAAGCTCAGGAAGGGTCGAAGTGCACATTTGCAAGTTGTATGTTACCAGGACTTGAACAAGAACCTTCACAAAATATCATCCATTTAGTCTAGAATAAAGCATTTACGTTATGGATGCATTGACCAGCAAGGAGGAGATGGAGAAAATCTGGGAAATGTGCTAGTTTGTCCTCCCACTAGAGTCATCCTGTCTTAGAAGCAGAGTCACTTGGCAAAAATTTGAGTGTTGAGTGGCATAACTGGACTTGCTTATGGCTGGAAAACAGAAGAGGAGTGAAAGGTCCACATCAGACAGAGAGCAATGTCCTGCTGTAGCAAAGAGCCACAGGACATGCACTGTTCTTCAGAAACTCGTTGGGTACTACAGCAGGACTTGCTTCTCTTGCCCAGAGAGGAACTGCCCCAAGAAAAGGAGGGATTCCCAAACCTCTTAGCATTTCATACAGGTAGAGACATTTCTACCGCTACAACCACCAGTGCTCAAAAAACAAAAGCAAATCCCTTTATGAGCAGAGCTCTACGAGGGGTTCAATTTGGGCTTTCCTAAATGTGGAGCTGGAGATGCAGCTTTGTACCAGCAGGCTCGCTCTGCGAGTTGGCTCTTCCTCTGGTAGGAACTGGCCTCATACTCCTGATCTGCCCCATCACTGATGGACAATGTTTGCTGTCATTTTAGGTAGGACCGAACATTTTTCAGAAGGATTTGCAAAGTAAGCCTTGCCTTAGAGGATTTCTGCTAAATAGCTCGTACTTGCTGCTCTTCCCCGGTGGGAATGCTTATGAGCTTTAGAGACAAAAAGTTCTGTGGCAGGAGCAATTTAGCCAAGAAAGGGCATATTTCAGTGAGGCCTCTTAATGTTCCAGGCAGACTGGTGGTTGAATTTTAAGTAAGTGCTAGGATCACCCTCAGCTTTTTAATGCTCATCTGATTGGCTTCTTCTTTCTCTCTGAGAGGGGTGTGTTGCTGCACTATTTTCCTGTTCCAGAATCTTATCAATTTCTTGTAAGGCAAATTACCACTCTTAATCACCCCTCAGGACAACCAGGCAGTCCTTCAGCTAAATTTTCTTCTTTTTTTTTGCTGCATGAAGCAAGTCAAATGCTTTCAAAATATCTAGAAGTATTTCAATAATCAGTTCAACTGCATTTGCCAAAATAGCAATAAAGAAGCACAGATGGGAGAGGCTGACAAAAGCAAGGGCAGAGAAGCAGACTGTGGAACTATGCTATCAAAGCCTGGAAAAAAGCACTGTAT
>NW_010580220.1:337501-384813 GCF_000705375.1 Tinamus guttatus
TGCTGCAGCTGTCTTCACACAGAAGCATGAGTGGGATTGAGAAATATCTCCATAGCAATTACAGTTTGTTGGGTCATCAGAGCATGGTTTGTGCAAGTGAAGAGACCTGTTGGACCTGGTGGGAGAATCTGGTGGTTTTCAAGGGGCAGGTGGCTGTGTCCTAATTCTTCGTAATTTATTTCCTCAAAAGCTAACATTCCTGCAGCAATTTGTTGTTATGGTCCCTCTTATCATGCGTTGAATTCTCAGCCTGGAGGAAAAGCAGTACAGTTTGCTTTTGGATGGCATCATGTAAAATGCTGGTTAGCTCTAGAATGTGGAAATCCAGCTGAGAAGACACATTTGACTTCTTCCAGGATGTAGCAAATAGATAACTAGAGTTTCCCATGAAGTAGTAGCCATGCAGATTGCTGTGTTGCTTGCAAACCAGAAGAATTGGCCTCAAAAGGTCACCACTTTTGGTGATCTTTCCAGACACTGACTTTTTTTAAAAAAAGAAATACTCATTTTATATTCTTTCTAACCCTAGCCAAAGTCATTACTTTCCTCTTTGTCATACTGAGACTTGATAGCATTGTAATTAGGGCTGACATATGGTATCATCTATCCCCCTCTTCTTCCCCTGTGTGTCAGTAAGAGAGGAATGTCACTGCAGCTGCTAGACCATCGTTTCCATCATCAGGTTGTATCACTTGGTGGGTCTCCTTCATGAGGGGGCATGGACCTGAATACAAGTCTGTGAGCAGGGCAATGTGCCTTCCTTGGAGACCTGGTGTTTTGCACTCAAATTTCTGCTATCTCAGAACTGGAAATTACTGCTCCAGTTTACTTCTCTAGTTTTGTGGCAGGAGGCCAATGATTCTAAGAGCTTTCCCTTACCTTCATTAACCCCCAAATGTTGCTGTATTCAAAACATCCATAGAGAGTGTATTTATCATTCATTTTCTGTTCATGTTGATGTGGGAAAACACGTGCAATCAATATTGAATCTCTTTCAAAACATCTTAAAATGGGAATACATATTGGTCTAATCTAAAACTAATCATGATGATAAATGGTGAAAAATATGCCAAAAAATGGAAATCCTGTTTTTAAAAGTTCTTTAGTTATGTGTATACGAATGCGTGTGTATCTATTGCTTACTAAGCAATAGATATATCTATCTCATATCTAAAGTTGGCATGTCTAGTTTTAGACTTCTGCTGTCCATTTAAATGCAATCCAGTCATATATTTTATTTATCTGTATAAAAATGGCCACAACTGCATTTTAAAATGCATTTTAAAAAAAGGGCGATTCAGCCTTGTTAATATCTCTTCCATGATTATTTCAGCTTGCAAAAGCAAATCACTCCATATTAGCCAAGAAACACAACTACCTTCTGTATACTTAGGGCTTTGCAACTCTCCTGCTTTCAGACTAGAAGCACATGCCATTGACTCATTTGAGAAGTGAAGGCAGCTTAAGTAAATCAGACTGTATTTGGCCAGCAGCTTGAATTATTATAAACCAACACTGCCAGCCAAAGAGGAGGTCTTGGTCCTCCTCTGTTACGATGGGTTTGGGGTTCACAGATGTCCTGCCACAGCCGCACAATGAATCCCATCAAGGATCTGCCACAAAAAAAAAAAAAATCTTTTTCTTCTGAGTTGGCTGCCAGAGTACGAGTGAGTGACCGAGGATTAGAGAGGGAGAGAGCTGCATTGCCATCCCGCATCAGGTTGAGCTAGACTCTTCCTAGCAGGACTTATTGGCTCTGGAATCTCCAGGAGCTCACTTAAGAGAAACCGTAGTTTCTCGCATGCCTGCAGATCCAAAATATTTCCAAGCACTGCAGGAAATTGAATGGTTTTGCCCACAAATAATTTTCATTAAAACATGGCTTTTTCTAGAAGGAAAAAAATTTCCAGTAACCAGCTTCTTGGATTTTTACATGGAAAAGGGCCACTGTGTTTCTATATTTAAATCCCTATCCAAAGAAATAATCCCCATAAAGAAAGAATTTGCTAATAACTGTTTCTCTGGCTTGCAATAAGGTTTTTTCTCCCAAGATATGAAGAAAACGCAGGAGAGCTGCTAAAACATTAGATGGTTCAGCCCTGCATACTTTGAAAGGGAGTAACTTCAACATCTGACATAAGAGGGCTACTCACGTGCATAAAGCTGGACAGTTATATATGGCTTTGCCTCGTTAGGCGAGCGGTACCAGCCATCAAGACAATCCAGCTGGCTTCTGAGATATTATTAAAGAAATTGCAATTACACACACATATACTGGGAGGATTGGGCCCCAAATAAAGTCTTTATAAGATCAGGGAATTGTTGCAAGGGAGAATCAGTAACATGGATTATAGTAACGACAGGGCAAGTTACTATAGAGCTATATCTATCCTGCTTTTCTGTTATGGCTTTAATCTTTATTAAAATGGCTGATTTTTGTTTATTTTAGCTCACATGTGCCTATTTTCCAGTACATAGTTTGTTTCTTCATACATACGCATGTTAGACAGTGACGTAATTTGCAAAAGTCTTCTAAGGCATAAGCAGTGTTAGTAAAAATGTGTATGTGAGAAAACACACTCAGTACTTCACCGTGCATTTTTGCAAACAATGGCAAAGCTTTCATGCAGCTTTTATAAAATGCATGCACTATTTTTCACATTTCTGAGAAGAATTTAAAACAGCTTTTTGCCTTGGATACCTATTTGAAAGATTTTGCATATTCCTCCGCAGCTAAACACTTATCACCCTCCTGTTCTCTTTGTGGCTTGTAATTCCTGAGCAAGTCAGAATCGCAGCCCGGGACGTGTGTGTGCATTACATCTGGAGTAGTGCATGGGAGCAGCACCGTGCTTTGCAGAGCGTCTCCTCTGTAGATTTGATCTTAATGATGGGCTACACTTTCATCTTTAAAAAAATCATTTTCCGCAACTCACTGCTTTTTATACCTCAGCTAGAAAATGCTGTTTATTGTTCAGTTTCTCTTGCATACACTGTTTGTATCTATAATTGAAACTTAAAAGCTAAGAGCTTGAATAATTCAATCAGAAAGCATATTGTTTTTACTGTTCTCAGTATGAATTCAAATGTTCACATTATTGTGATGTTATAATATCAGAATGTATTTATTTTTACTTGCACAGTCATAGCAGGCAGCGTGGCTTTCCAGAAAAGAAAGCAAAGGGAGGGAAAAAAAAGCAGAGCTTTCTCCATGCCGGGGTTCTCCGGTCTAACTTAAGCAAATGAGATATCTTGTCCCCTCCAGCAAGTGCCTGCTCCGTTGCTAAGACTCTTTCTATCAGCGCGGCTGCATGCGCTGAAGCTGCCCCAAGGCTGAGTGTGATCGTGTCGGGTAGGAAGCGCATAACCTCCTCATTGGGAGGCACCTCGGTGACTGAGCGTGTCACTGATACCGCGCTCGTGGCTGTTACATGTCAGCTCGGGAAGGTGCAGGGAGAAGCAAAGCCCTTTCCCCGCTGCAAAACGCCTCGTGGAATTACAAAGGGAGAGGAGCTCCGTGCAAGCGGCCCTGAGCGCCCCGCGCGCCTCCGAATTAGCTGGTTGAGCAAATTGAGGTTCATGTGTTTTGTGCAGGTTTTTTTTTTCTTTCTCGCATGTAAAAAGGCAACTGAAAAAAAAGAAAGTTTTCATAAAATTCTTGGCGAAAATAGTCCCTGAATAACTTGAATAGATGCAAATGTAGAATGAGAGCGATGAAGGTAAAATGGCTAAAACTTCAGTGTCTAGTGCAAGCACCATACATTTTATTCCAAGCAAATTAAAGAGCTGTGTTTTAAAATTAACATTTCATTATGCATCACATGTGACTATTAACTTAATATAGCTGTAGTAACTGATTGTTAAGGATTACCAATAATGTGGAAGGTATATATATATTTTCCTCTTTATTATTATGTTGGGGTAAATTGTTCTTCATAATCATCTACACTTGGATAATGCTGTAACTGTAGAAATAGGCCCAAGAAAAAAAACAGGCTTGAGAAAACTGTGAATCTGAAATGTCCTGATTTATATAGATTTAAGTTATGTCCTCAGCATAATTTCAGCACAGATGAAGGGCTTAGCCGGACTCCCGTGGTGTGTCCTGCGGGTACGGAGCAGTTTCACATCTTTTTCTCCGCTTTCCAAGCTTACAGCCTGTAAATCAACCACTCCATTATGCAATAACATCCCTTTTCCTTACTTCAAAATACCAAAGTTAGTAGCAGAGTTGGATAATGAGAAACAATATTGTTTTGGCCCGTATGTGCTCCTCATACATTATCTTTTCTTCTTTCCATTTTTGGGAGGGGAAATTTAAAAAAAAAAATCCTTTATTTGGGAATGCATCTGTATCACTTCACAAGGCAGGCTATTAGGACACAGTATGATTTATTGAACTGGGGAGTTTCAGCATGGCCTCAATGATACGGGCTGGTAAGATGCTCCTCTTTACATGATCAGATCTGATTATAAGGGTAACACCAGGAGCTCCCTGCCAAGCAAACACGCAATAATAAAACTTGCACAGAGCGTTTGCTGCTGCCTATCGCTGCTGATGGTTCCCCCTTCTTGCCCAAATGGGGATGTACGAGCATCTCCCAACTGGCTGTCTTGTAAGGTAAAATGAAGAAAGCCTTAAACTTCACAATTGCCAATAATGAGCAATCATTACTCAAATTACACCAAGCACTGATTAGGTTTAAAGTAATGAAGAAAACAACACGATCAATCATCATCAATCCAAAAGAAGTCAATCTGTGCTAGAGATACAGCAAGATCTTAGTGGAGGGCTCCATCTACAGGGTTCGGAAGATGAGAGAGAAAATCCTTTGCATCACAACATCTGAAAAAGATTCCCGTTCTCCCCACTATGCTCCTAGTTTTGTACCAAACACACTCACAAAAGGATTTTTTTTCTCAAACTCTGCAAAAATAAAAAGTGCCTGTCGCAAAAATCAAGGCAGAAAAACTTTTTGGAAGAACATTGTGCTGCTCTTGGGCTGCAATGAATGTTAAAGAAAATCACCAGGGTTAAATACCTAATATCTATTAAATGGTAAAACTATGTTGAAAACTCTGACGGTGCTAGCAGCATCAATGGAAGCTGAGGTTTTTAATGAAGTTTGTGTTAATAGACTTTAACTACAAAAATAGCACAGGAGAAGCACAAATTGCACAGGAAATTCCCATTTGTCAATTTTCATCAGCTGTTAAACATTAAATTTGCAAATTAATACTCAGTTTATTTTGCAAATCAAGAGGAAATTCACCCAACACCACATTTCTTATGCACAGAAAAACATTTTTATACTTGCTACAGAATGGCTCAGGTAAAAAGAGCCCTTTGTATTTAAAAATAAATGGAAAAATAGGAAAAATAAGGTGTATATGGATGAATAAATGTTACTGTTCTATGCATATGTATTGTGTGTGTATATGGAAATTTTGTACTATGCACAGTATGTGTAACAATAGAAGCATTTTATCGTAGATATACAGAAGCAGTGTTATTTCTTAGGGATAATTTCAGTTGAAATACGTCCCCTACCAGAATGCTCAGGGCACTACATAACAATTATTTTTAAAGGAAGTTAAATATAAGAGAATAAATATCTGGATTCATAGTCTGCAGAACCTAACAGAACTTTCTCCTTTAACATAAATCAGCTTTGGATCAGGCATAGGCATCATAAATAATGGGGCACGAATGAAAGGCTAGTAAGAAAAAGCATGACTGAAAGGAGATAAAAAATCACACACAGCCATTGTAAAATCAGTTTACATTATAATGCTCCTTGTGGGTCAGTCCTTAAAATTTAGAAGGAAATTTCTAAGTTGTCATACTTTTGCTTTGAGCTGTCCACTGAGATGTAGCTGAAGATGGTGTCTCTCCAGATCTGTTAGTGGTTTAAGAGAATCTATAAATTATGTCATTGTCAGAAAAACTTTTCACTCCTTTGGAGTAAATTCTATAGAAATGTAATTTCAACAGTAAGTCTAATGTGGTTTGGACAACATACTTAATGTTAAGTTTATTGATGATCAGCAAATTATGAAGCAGGGGAGGCTTTTCATGCCAAAATCTATTTTCTAGAAGAGGCAGACTTAAAGATATGCATGTGGCTCTGTGCCTGGCTGAATCATGCATGAATTTGTGTGCTTGCTTAAATAGAGGAGGTGTTGACATGAACCTGAGCTTAATGTCACTAAGTCTCTCTCTTTTGCTTGCAGAGAAGGGAGCTGATTTAGGGAGCTCTGAGTTTGTTCTTACCCTGATTCGGAGAATTCTATCAAACAAAATTCTCAAAGAAATTACATGCAAAAAAATTAATAAGTTTGGGAGGAGGATTGTGAGGTTTTTTTGCCATGTTTTATTACTTCCAGTGATTTTTGAATCACTGAGCTGAGGAATGTTCCCATTCGGGGGCCCGGAGGCAGGAGGGTCCCGACCAAGTCAGGGCGGCTCCATCCAGACGTGCAGGACCCCCACTCAAAAACGCTTCAAACCCAAGAACAGACCCTTTGGGGCAGGTGATGTGAGGAGCTTTGCAGGGATGTAAAGTAGCCTGGGAGCCAGGGTATTCACCAGCAGTTTTTGGAAAAGGGTGAATATTCTGAGTTTGCAGTCCCTTGTGTGTTTACTCTTGGTAAGACTGAAATATAGACTTCATGCTAGTAATGGTGCTATGCTTTTAGGAGTCAGTGGTGGGTAATGTGACCCTTTAAATATTAGATGGCAATATATTCCTTTTTCTTTTTTTTTTTAAACATAGGTTGTTTATTAAAACTTTGATGTAGTTAAATGAAACTTGATTAAAATGGATTAACATGTCCCCGTTCTACATTGCAGTGGAGGAGAATGTCATATGCACCAGAGTAATTGAAAGAGGTTTATCGATATTCTTAAATTTTGTGTTCTAATGCAGTTTCTCAATTTCTAAGTGTATTAAAATAATATTTAATAATATTTTCCTGTAGTAACACTGCAAATTTAATATCTGCCTTGAAACTGCTCATTAAAAAAAAAAAAAGACAAATCTTGCTGGGAGCAATTGACAGCTCCAAGTATGTTTTGGAAAGTTTTTACATTATATTTCTTTAAAATGCGTTCAATTGTCCAACCATGACAATAATAATAAACTATTTCCATGGAAACTCCGGGGAGAGCAGCAGTGGTCTCTTCAAGAGAGCGGTGCAGGTAGTGACGCTGCGGCAGGAGGGGTGACTTGTCAGTGCAAAGGACAGCTAGGCAGTTGTTAAGGTATTAAACCAAAAGCAAATCTTTGGGTCCTGCCTGATTGTTTCCAGAGCTTTTAGAAAAAAAAGCTGTAGGAAGCAGTGGCAGCAATTAGGTCTCTAATGACCTGGGAAGCGTTCGGGAGGCTCCAGCACAGGGATGCGCAGGGACAGTGCTCACTGCCACAGCCAGGAACGCGGCCACGCGGGCACTTGCACTGAGAGTCTTGGGCTTTGCTGTTTTAATCAGAGAATAAGGAGCCAGCTTTGGCAATACGATATTGTAATCGTGGCAGGGAACTATACTGAAGCGTTCAGACAATTGTTTTGCGTTGTGCTGGGGGAAAGCCGGGGTCAGCAGCAGCGTTAAGGTAATCTCAGATATATTTCTGCTAATCCCTCCAGGCCCTCGCTGTGGTGCAGAACGTCTTGAAGCAATGCTCGGAGATGGAGAAAAGGATATAGATTCTGCGAGGTTTGCTTTCAGCTGGCCCTGAGACACCAAGCAAGGGACCCTGCTCCAGCACATTGGCCAGAGGTAAAAAAATATATATATATATAAATGGGTATAGATGTATCTCTGCATTAAAAAAAGAGGGTTTTAATAGAGTTTTTCATGCTTTGTGTCTAGTGCAGGCCCTGTGGAAGTCTTCCTGCTCTTCTTGGAGCAGCAATCCTTGTCCGATAGGAACTGGCTCTTAGGCGCAAACTCGTTTTTAAGGAGTCCCTCAAACACAAAGCCTTAGTAGAAGAGTTTGAGAAGCAATTTATTCTTCTAACAGATGGTTTGAGAAGTCCCTGTTCTGAGCGGATCTTTCCCAAGGCAGCCTTAAAAGGAAACTCCCCCAGCCTTTTGGGATGGAGGAAAGCTAAGTCAAAAATGCAGAAAGAAAATGAATCAAGGGGAGCTGTTATTACTGCACTCAAGCCATTCCACTGGGCAAGGGGATGTAGTGCTAAAGCTGTGGGCAGTGGACTGGGAATTGCAAAAGAGCCAGCTGGGACTTTTTGAGAAAATACTTGTTGCTGGAAACAGCCCAAACCAAACCTGGTGATGCAGCTAACATCAGTTTTGAGAAAACTGTTTCAGGAAGAGTTCTCAGGTTTCGGACAAGAAGTCCTGGTCCAAACCAGAGGAGGGTGGGGGTGAAAAGAGAAGGAGGGGGTGATCTTCATTCACAAATAATTATTTAGGAAAAGTACAATACTAGAGGAGCTTGATGTTTTCTAGGGCGCTGATGTGGGATGCAGGAAACTTAGTTCCCTTCCCAGCTTTGCCTCATGCACAGCCCATGTCGGCGCCTTCACGGTGCAGGGGAGGCATTTTTTTGTACTGCTGTGTTTGTTTTCCAACCAAGTGCTTAAGAAGATCAGTCATAAGATAGTGAAAGAGGTTTGCAGAGATCACCTAAAGAAAACTGTAACCACCAAAACACTCTTTATATAGAAGACTAATAATGTTGTGAATATCTTAAAATAATTACATTAGAAAGAGGAAAACATGAGCACATGTGGCTTGAGCCAAAGATGGAATTCTGCTGATGCTCAGCGTGGTGGTCCTGTGGGTAGGCAACACACACAAGCAATTGCCCAAGGCAACAACATTCTTTATTAGATTGATTAAGCACCAGGTTTACTTATTGTCGTTAGTAATGGATGCCAGATTTCTGCTTTGCCTATGGTAATAGAAACCAGCCCCGAGGAAGGAGTGTTGCTGCACGCACTGGTCCTGCTAGAGCTGTGGAATTTTCACACCTACCTTGCTTTAATGTGGAAACATAACCACAAATGCACCTCACCCAGGGCTTGCTGTGGGATTTGTAGTTCTCTCAATGTAAAATGGAAAGTTGTGTGAATTTAAGTAAAAAAAGAAATATGGAAATGTGCCCCCTGTTTTTGTTTTGTTCTGATTTTTTTTTTGACTATTATCTGTGATTTTATCAAGGTGAATTGTTCTAGGATAGAAGATAACAGAGAAAAAGTACACCTGTTTCTTTCAGGTACAGACATGGAAAACAACCTTTCGATAGCATGGTTTGCAAAGGAAAAATAGTGTTGGATGTGATATTGCATATACAGAGCTACATTCAATACTCACATTAGCAGAGGATACAATCCCTGGGATGAATTCACACACCAGATCCATGCCTATCTCAAAGAGTCACAGAGTCACAACAACTTCATCACTGCAGCCTACCAGCAGTGGGAATGCATCAAATATGTCTTAACTAGGTATAGATCTAAGGCTGCTGAGGGAAGTGTGAATCTTTCCATTGGCTTTCCATTGTCATCTGTGCTCTGGAGCAGATTCATGCTACAAAAACCTGCTTAAAAGGTTTTCTTTGAAAGTAAGTCAGACTCAAACTGCTAAATCATTTAAGTGCTTTTGAAAATGGATCTATGTGAAGTCTGTCACTGTGTATACCAACAATGCTGGCATTTTCTCACAAAGTTTTACTATTGGACTCATTTTTAAAAGATACGTAGTTATATAAAGTTGATGAATTCTTAGTAAGTTAACTAATATCTGCCCTTTTCCAGTACTGGTTGTTAACATAAACATTATCACACAGTTTAGACTTTTCATTATTTCTTCCCATCCAATATAGAAGATGCAACATATTTTATCAATAAAAACAGTACTTGAAATTTACGTACTCAATCAAGATCTCATGTCCCTCTAGTTAGCTCATTAAGCTTCTATTTCCAATAGTTATAACATAAATGCAATTAGATATCTGTTACACATACAATTTTCACTATAGTCAAATAGTATTACGGAAGAATTATCTGTAGTTTGAGAGCACACTCTGTTAAAACCTGGGATTGAAAATGAATAGCAGAACTTGCCTTTGTATGCATTCTTTTTATTCCAGGAATTATTTGCAGAGAATAGTATGTATGTGTATACAAATATATATGTACATATATATTAGAATCATTTCAAAGGAGCACTAATCTATCGCTTCCATAATGATGTAGTGTTTTTGATCTAGACAGGTGAACAGAACTGAGTAGAAAGATTATTATAAAGTTTAATAATTTACATCCAATCTCCAAATTGAAAGAAAGTAGAGACACGAAAGTATTAATTATTTAGAGATGGAAATAGTAAATCAAGAAACTAACAAGTATCATGAGAATAAATATGTATATCTTATAGTCTTACATTATTCATTTTGTATATTTATTGTCGATTTAGTTCTACAGTTCAGGAGACTTTTGACCATTTTTAAAATATTTTTTTGTCTTGAATGTTAAAAAGTGTTTTCTGTATTTATGTTTTGGATCCCTATTTGTCTTCTTTTAACCAAATTCAGTAGACCTTTCAAAAGTGGTAAGGAACACACAGAGATACCTGTGGTGTTCTACTCTTATGAACTGGTGATACACAGGACAGAGATACAGGATACCTTTCCCTTCCTGAAGAAGAATAGGTTTTGTGGCCAGACTGACAAGCCACTGTGGGAAGTGATCCCATTCACATGATGCTATTTGAAATGCTGACAAGAGTTTTGAATAGTGCTGCCCTTAAAAATGAGCAATGTTTGCTGAATTAAATCAGTAAAAATCAGCTATATCACAAACAAAAATCTGTTTGATGTGTTGGGAAGGAAATCTTGCCTTTTCGGAGACTTGGGAGCTCTTAATTCTCATCTGATAACCAGTCGAAAGTGCTCATTGTATCTTCATTTTCTTGCTTGACCAAGTTCTTGCTTTACAAGGGATAATGCTTAAGCATTTCAATTGAAGAAATTGGTAGCTTTCTCCAATACAATCAGGACTGGACTTGAACAACCCATCATGTTGCATAAGAAACTTTCAGGAAATCCATTGCCTACTGAAGTCGATGACAGCTTTGTCATTGATTTCAGTTGTGCCAGAATTTTACCCATTATACTTCAATATTACTTTCATTTTAAGTAGGATGTTTAAATATTTGCTGTTTCCTTTAATGATGGACATTTTGTTGGACAGTAATCAGATGCTAGTTTGTGTATTGCCAATGATTGCGCTAAGGATGCAGAAAAGTCTTTTTAAATATCAACTAAAAATCTTTACAAATTTCAACTAAGAAGCAGCATTCTCTAGTATATACAATTCATCATGATATAGGAAGAAATAGCAAACCAGATCCCTGTTGCAAATTCTAAAAGAGAAACACATGTAAAGAAGGTTTTTTTAACGGCATACATGAAAATGAGTTCATTTCATTTTCCTATTTCTGAACATAATGTCTACAGAGCTCTAATTTCTACAGAAACATATCTTTCTATGACTGATTGTTTCTTCAAGTATTACTATAATCAATTGAACTTTACTATAATGGATATGATGCCAAATTGTGACTAAGAAAATAAACTATCCAGACTCCTGAAAATCTTCAAGATGTGAACAATTTTTTACCAAAAAATCAAACAGAAATGCACATACGTGTGGGAGATTATATTGGCTTAATTCTGACAAGAGCTGCCAGTTTTGTCTGTGCTAGTTTGAATGTCAACTGAGCGAAAAGCACTGATGGCCACATGGACACCAACACAGAGTTATCAGAAAATGGCAAGAATTTTTGGCATAAAAAAAATGGAATGAAAGAAAGAAAAGAAACAAAAAGGGGGAAGAAGAAAGTGCAGGGACGTAGCACTAAAGAGGAAGGACAGGAGTTTTTCTGATTTTCCACAAAACTAGGATAAAAAAATACAGATCATTGTTTGGGAGTATATTGTTTTGAAATTTGACCAAATAATTGTGAATAGGTCTGCTATATTTTTATATAATTTGAGCATATATGTGTATGTATGTGCTTTTGGTGCATATAGCTCTGTGCCTGTGTGCGTTGATGGATGGTTTCTTGCTTTCTAACTCTCTGTGATGAGTCAGCTAGAGGATCACTCATTTGCTCTTATTTCCTCATGTATTATTTTCCCATGTGGATTCTTTTATAGCTATTTAATGAAAAATTAAAAGAAGACAACCATAAAGGTATATCGTACACCAAATTCTGTTGATCCCTTTCTGTTTTTAGGACAGTTTCACTCATTTGGGGTACGTCTAGATAGCACAAAGCCGAGTCATGCTTTAAATATATTTGTTTGGAAGCATGGAGGTATCACTTGAAATGGGAGCATGAGAGCTGACTCATCTGGAGATGAGAATGTTGCACTTTGGATAGACCAACTAGTGCTGCTGAGGAAACACCAGTAGGGCTGTGGAGATGACCTTTAAAAGCTCTAGTGAGGCAAGTATCCTGTGTCCGTCTGGGAGCGTTTAATTCATATTAAAGTCAGGGCTAGGTGAGGAGCCAAGTGTCTGGATAGCCAGCTCCAATTTACTGCTTGAACGTTCAGTAGGCATTTGGAAACAGACGACATTTTGTAGCTTTATGTTATCATAATTTAGATTGATGAGTACTATATAGACTACTAAACCATGCAGAAGATTTTATGAGAACACAAGAAAAAGCATATGTTTCTGTAACAAACCAAATACAATATGTGTGTATAACACACACACACACACATGTTGGAACAGAACCCAAGTACAATGTATTTTGTGCACATTATCATTGGGTTCTTATGTGTATCAGTAAGAACAAAATACGTATTACTCCAATGAACAACCGCGCATCTCTATTTTATGCTATCTCATTCTTACAAATTTGCACCCATTATAGATATGTGAATTCTCATTTCAGCCAGAGTGATAAAGATGGGAACTTCTAAGTTCACTTACCTGTTGTCAATTACTGACGCCTCATTACACAAATCACTTGGAAAGCTGATGAGGTTTTATCTAACATAGAGGCCAGGTCAATCAATCGTCATCAGACCTGTGGATCTTCAATGGACATTGAAAGGTTAACCCAGTTCTTCAGGGCCTCCATCATGTCAGCAAAAATTAGCAAGAAGGTGGCCGAGTTGTCGATAGAGTGCCAAGACAATTAGTTAATGATTAGAATGGTAGTACTTGGGGAATTGATAACAAAATAAGTCATCTTGGGTGCATTTGCATGCATTTAGAAAATCTATACAGCATGGTGGGAAGGGAGGAAGGTTTTGCGTATGCTGCCATAAGGTGGGCCGTAAAGCAGAATTACGTAGGTCTGAGTGTATCATAGACTTAGCTGGGCTAAATTAAGTCACTGTATCAAAAAGCCTGTACATTTCAGCTTATCAGAGTCAGGTACTTGGCTGTACTGATCTACTCAGTAACAAGCATTAGCAATGACTCTGCTGCCCTGTCATCATAACCCCATTTTCAGCTAAATGATTATGGATTTGATATGTTTTACAGTAAGCACTGGCCCTACCAGTTGTGATTAAACCTAGAGCTTGTTAAATTAGGGACAATTTAAAATTAAATACTTTCACCTGTTTAGGATTTCACCATTTAATTTTATTCTTGACTTCTCTTCCTTTATAAGAATATTTTGTAAGGCTTCCCCTTGAACCTGGCATTTCTTTTTTGTATCCCTTGTTGGAACACAAAATCCTCTTTCTGTATATCTAGGCCAGGGTTCCTGTTCATGTTGTCTGAGGCATCTTAACTAGTTTAGGCATGAAAAATAAATGCTAGAAATTGCATGCATAATTACAGTGACAAGTGGGTTTTGATTGTTTCAAGGTCTTCTTTATCTTTGCGCAGTCCAACCACATTTTTGATACTCGTGACCATGTTTAAAAATATGCTCAAATGTTCTGCAATTGAAGTATTGCAGAGATTTATCTTAGGCTATTAGGTGTCTCTCTAGCTTTGATGGAAGACTACTGTAGGCTCTATATCTGAATTGCATTGTCCACCATTATAAACACCCCCTTAATAAGAGACATCCACTCAGTGCCTAACAAAAGAATTCCTTGGATTCTGAGAACAGCTTTAAGAAGATGTAACATATATACTATAGGTTATCTTGTGACCCAATTGCCTTCCTATTGATGTGCTGATACTTGGATTTATGTCTCTGAGTGCTTTGACATACAAGTATCCAATTATATTCAATTTAGATTCAGGTGGCAAAGACCTTCACTTTTATTTAGCAGGCATAGATTTTGTAAGTTTTAAAGAAAATGTCTTGAAGGGAAAGTGAACATTTTTAGATGTTTGACTCCAGCTTTATGTTCTCTACCCCTATGACCCTCCTCAAGCCATAAAAATTTAAGTCGTGATCATATTTATATGAGACGTAGTGAGAGAGGGGCATAAGATGACCAAGTGATAGTTTCTGCAACAGTGAAAATGAGACATTACAGTCCCTAGCATCTGTTCAGTTTTCAGCCCTACATTTTATAAACAAAAAAGGCATCTCTTTCCCTCCTGTGAGCAATAAAGGGGATGAAAATGTGCTTTAAAGACATCCGCATTTGAATTGTCCCATTTGAGGCAGAAAGCCTAATTGTCTGGAATATTAGTCCTCCACGCCATTGTGATGAGCCTTTATGAGTGTCTTCCTCCAAGTGTATTGAAAAACTCAAGTGTGCTTGACACTGAGTGCTAATGTTTCTCTTTACACGTTGATATTACCGTCACAAAAATATGTCATGCCTTAGAGCTGTAACTTCCAAGGCAATTACACACAGGAAATCTTTGGGACTGAGTGAAAATAAAAATATCATGCCCAGTAAACACTGTTTCATTACTAGGATTGTGATCAGTGTGGCTGTGTTTAAGCCAATGTTGTGCTTTCTTTATTCTTTCATTATTACAATTCAGAGAGTTTACTTTCTATGCAGTAAGTCCAGGTTTTAATATATAACGGGACAGATTCCACATGATTATATCTGGAGTTATTCAGCTATGACCAATTGAGCTGCTTTTGCCCATAATGTCATGGTATCGGTCACAAAAAAAGACAAATTTTCCATAAAATATTGCAAACCCACACTGCTGGATTGTTGTGCTCCTGTTAACTGGATTAATGGAACCAGCCACATTCCTCCTTTTCGCCTGTTTTTCAGGTGCTACAGAGGAAGGCTACTCCTCCTGGGATGTGACACATCCCTCTCTGACCTCTAACCTTCCAGAAAGGCCAAATTTCCTTGATGAAGGTTTTCTTCTTGGCATGTTTTTGCAGTGCTGCTCCCGCTTTAAAGCCACTGTATAGATTCTTTAAGGATAGTTTGTAGTTTCCTAAAAAATTCCGCACTAGCTGTTGAGCTGTTGCAACTATTGCCTTTCTTGTTTCTCATTTCTTTCATGCACTTTGATCAGAAGCTTTGCTGAAATGTGTTGGTGTCGGGCCAAGGGAACTTTTCTTTTTTGTCTCATGCCAGCTACACTGAAGTATGTTTCTGAGTAGAAGAATGGGCCATGCAGGGAGTCCTGCTTGGGGAATGTAAACACTGTTGTGGTCAGTATATTAGGAAATATCCGTAATCCTAAGACAGAAAATGTATCTAGAAGGGAAGAAATGCCCTTAGTAAAACAAAAACCATTCGGAGGATTTCAGCCGAAATATTTATTAACATTTATTTAATCATCAATCTTGAGATCGCTTTCATATAAAAAATAATATAAAAGTCTTTAGCCATTTCTACCTAGTTTTCTCTAGAAATAACAATAAATACAAAAAAAAAAAAACACACAGGAAAAGGCCATCTTCATGCTATTTGTCCATTAGATCAAAAAAAAAGCTAGCATGCAAGCTGTTCCCACAAGCTCTATCGTCTAGCAAGACCCGCGAGCTTCATGTACATTTGGGTAACAACAGCACCTCTGAACTCTTTGAAGTTGTACACTTCACCACTAAGCTTATTTTATTCAAAAGAGAAGTCTAGGATGATGTTTATAAGGGTTCGCAGTTTCACCATGGTTTTGATCAGAAACAGATGGTGTATCTGAAACAATTAGGAAAACTTTTGTTTAGAAGCAGCCCACACATAACTGAGTATCTGATGTAGGCGTCGTAGCATTCAGAGTTCAGGAGAGAAACTCATAGAACCGTTTAAAATTTGGTGTTTTGAGGCCTTGGCAGGTGTCAAGCGGCATTGCTTCTGGAAGCTGTGTCAGCTCCCAGTCCTCAATCCCTTCAGAAGAAGAATCATCTTCTTACAGACTAACCAGAGCCTCACCCGCTCCTAAGCATAATTCCATAGAAGAGGGACCTGCCACTAGACAGCCATAATGTCATTTCTGTTGCTCAGAGATGACCCCGCAGGATAACATCTACTAAAAGCTCCTTCCACTAGAACTTCAGCTAATACACTGCTAACCAGGCCCACGTGTGAGGACTTTACTCCAAATAACACCATGCAGTGAGATCATGGTGCTAGATTTGTTTTGTTTTTTCCTCATGCACTGTTTACATCCTCCTTAACAATATTTTTTCTCAGGATCTTGTTACTAAATCAGCATTTTCCTACTAGAAGGCGAGAAGCTGCGGGTTCCTGGGGAGGAAAAGCAGGTATCCAGAATAGTAAGAGTTCACTCTCCATGCCTGGAGACCTTCAGGGGTAATAAAAACATAGACATGCAGCTCTGGGGTTGGTGAAATTAGGAAAATGCCACCTGTGGAGATTCATGCCTGCCTTGGAAACTGTCAGTGACCACATTCCCATGAAGTGTAGATGATATATTTTCTCCTCAAGGGTGGTGTTTACTAGATAGCACTGTGAGGAGATACTTGAAGGATTCGGTTGCCTCCTGTACGTTTTCATTGCCATAAGAAATTACCTTATGCGTAAATTCAATGTAAGACAATAATGCTTATGCAGGGTTTTATGCATCTGTGCATTTGCACATATGTTCAGTATAGAATTTTATAGATCTTAGAGGAAGGCCAAACAGAACCATCTGATTACTTAGTAAGATTGCCTCCCTAATAGATGCCATGGAATATAATTTACTGAGCATTTAACTAAGCTTTGGGGTAGGCCTTGTCTCTATCTCCCAGAGAAGATACAACATGATTTCAGTAGAAGCAGAATTAGACACAGAATGACAATGCTGGAGAACCCCACTATACATGCACAAAGCTGAATGTCTTGAATTAAACACGTCTGCACAAACTGCCATTTTCATTAAACCCTCTTTCTGTGCTCCACTTCTCATGTGATGAAGCCATATACTATAATGGACCATGGTTCACAAAGTGCACGTTTAAGCTGCATAGTATGTAGTGTACAGTGCCATGAGGCTAACATATAAATCAAGCCCATATATAAACCTATTTTCACACAAGAGGCCCAGATATCTTCCACCTAACTTTAGGCACTTAACTAAGGTACTTAAGAACACGCTCTCCTGTGGCTCTCCAGGTAGTCAATGGAGCGAGAGAGGCACCTTCAGAAGGCAATTTAGCCTGTGGATGATCTGAATTGTCCTTATGAGATTCCTGTTTTCCTCCAGCACCTATTTAGATATTTGAAAGGTAACAAAGCTTTTATGGGGGGTACTTCAAATAGCTGCCTAGTGTAAGGGAGATAAATCTTGGCCAAAGAGATTGTTTTGTGGAAGAAATTGTTTATGTTTCACTGTTGCTGTGACTTCCCTGAGGCTATGAACGTTCACTCAGGAATCTTGCTGATAAGCTAGGAAATATTTTGGAGTTTTTTCTTTAAATCCTTGTAACATATTCTTGGCTGTTTTAAACAGTATTAATATTGCAATATACACTGATATGAACTAGTTCCTTAGAATGTCATACTGTTCTTCAGTGAGTCGGTTCTCTAAATCTGATTACTTGACTCAAAGGCAACAAACACTAATAAGAATAAAAATTTCCATAAGTTCCTGCAACAGCACATAATGAGTGTAAAAGTGAAATAAAATAAAATAAAATAAAATGTTCTAAATAGCACCAATGAGACCAATTCCACCCTCTTCCATAGACTGAATCTAGCAGTGATCAGAAGCAGACGCTTCACAAGAGGGTGCAAGAAACTCCCTTATAAATAACATGGATATAGTCTGTTCACTGAGGAAAGTTGTTTCCTTTTCCTGAGGAGATTAAGTGTCTTTTAAAGCACTTAATTTTCTCTAATTGAATCAAGAGCCTTAGAATGCAAGATTAATCATTATTTGTCCCTTGCTAAACTTTTGTCCTCAATAAATGTCTTGTGGCTTACAACATCAGCAATTAATTTGTGCATTCTGCAAGAAGTATGATCAAATATCTGTTTTCTTTCATTTTCACAGAATATCCCTTCTCCTTATGTGATAAAGTGAAACTTCAAATTTTGTCTGATTCAGGATATATTTTTCTTTTGTTTCATTCTATGTTTCTAATGGCATCTTCAGAAACTGAAAGGTAGTAAGTCATTTTAATATCACATACCTAAAGGACATTCAGATAATTTTGAATAAAAGGCAGATAATTAAATAAGTCATTAGCATTATTACTGGGTGGATCACTTTGCAGCTAGCCTCAAATATATCTTCAGCATTTGAAAGGACAGGTGCTTTTTTTTGAAGTGAAATCTACTGCAATATCCCCACTCATTCCCAAAAATCAGTGTAAAAATGTGTTTCCTTGTTTTCCCATTGATCGCATTTTTCTGAAACATTTGTGTTTTGACTGAAGGTCTTCTGTGCTTGATCTTTACAGGAAACTTAAAGCTCTGAGAACAGTCTAGACTACAAAAAATATTCAGACAGATTAAATCAAAAGAGATTATTTATATATGGTTTTATCTTGTAAAATGCTTTGGTTTGCATAATTGTACCCTGGCCTGTGAGACTGTAGAATTGCAAGTAGCAGATGACAGACATGAAACTAGTTATTCCTCTAGTTGTGAATTAAGGAATAGAATAGGGCGCAATACAAGTGAAATTAGTAATTGGTTTCAGCTCTGGAGCAATAGATGTGACTCTCTTTGGAGCACAGAACTTCTGCCAAAAAATTGAAACCAGATATTTTTTAAGGATGGAAAAATGTCAGTAAGATGCTGTAGTTTACTTTATCATTGTTTATATATTTGCATTAAGGCTGTTCCCAGAGAGCCAGCAAGTGACTAGGACCTTTCCTAGGACTAATGGGGGGAAAAAAAAGAAAAAAAGAAGCCTACAATCTAATGCCTAACTTTATGGATTTAAGTAGTCCCTATTGGCTTGTCTACATGACAAGTGACAAAAACTAAATAAATTCCAGACTTAGGAGAGCAGCACATAGTAATAGCTAGATGACTGACTGATGGAATACGTCCCCTTTTCTGCTTTGCCATATTAAGAGCGATTGTGGGTCTTTTCCTTTTTTGTTCCCCCACAGCTGATGCCTAACACCTAACACCAGCATATTTTCAAAAGTGATCTGGATTAAACAGCAAAGGAGCTGTAGATCTTTCTGTGAAACCTCTTGGGCCTTGGAGGGAGGTTATAGACCTGCACCCTATTTCCCATGTTGATGTGGTTGCATCTCTTCCACAAAAATGACCTCAAAGAGATATCGTCAAAATAATGTTAAAAAAGTCAGTGGGAGCTGGGAAATCCTTTAGGATCCTTCAGATTATGAATCTCTTCAGCCCAAATGAGCTATAAATGTGGATACTGTATAGTAGGGTAATACTTTTCCAAGAATTAATTTGAACATACTATTACATGGGAGTGCTTTGGAGATGCCCAGAAGCAGCTTTTACATACCATTTCCACTTGTGGGTTATATAAACCAACAATAGCATTATGAATATTTGGGCACTACTACACAGCCCAAATCAATCAACACTGTGGTCTGTGGTATGAGAGGAGTTTCTTTAGACACTAAAAACAATGAGGTTCAAAGAAGTCAGCACACTTACATTTAAGGGAACACATCACAGAGCGAATTGGGTCATCTCAGGGAAATATAAAAGCATTATTCCTCAGAGATTTGAAAAAAATACATAATTACTTCTTCCACCAAGCATGATTCTTTTAAATAACCTTCATTTTTGTCCCTTGGAAATGAAAAGAGGTTTACATTAAAAAGGCATTTCCTCTGACTCTCTGTCCTTGAGCAGCACAAAATGTAAACTATACCCTTCCCTTCTTCCTTTGAAGAAAAAGGAGTTGCAATCTTCTTCTGTGAACACGGTCCATTTAAATAAGGAGATGGAGTCCCATCTTTTCGATCAGCTTTCTTTGTTTGACTTGTCAGTAATAACACTTGAGCTGAAATTGTACAGGCGTCCTGCTAATTTAGTAATTATTGACACGGTGCTGGGCAAGAAATGATAGCAAACACAGGGAACTGTTAAGAAGAAATGAAATAAAAGATCTTCATATCATTGTTGAATAATGGTTGAGATCATTTTGTGCTCTAAGTAGGCCCAAGACACCTTTTTCCATTTTCTCGACACATTTATAATTTATGCTTTGTAATAGTTCCAAATATTTTTAGGACTTCGCACTTTGTTTGAGAATCCAGAAGAACTGAATGAGAATCACGAAGTGCACACACAGATGAGTGAGCAGGGTGACCTGCCATAGCTTTTGATTTAAGAATGATCCCTCATTTCTTTATATCCCCCTTTTTTCTTTCTCAATTTACATTTGTATTTAGAGCCGCCTTAGCTCTGGCTGAGATCAGTGTTGCCTATGCAGTTGACCTCATTGTATGTGGCTGGACCCAGAGATTGCTTTTGGATTTTGCCCTGTAGCTAACACCATGACAGCTTTACTTAGTTCAAATAGCTTTTCAGTGGCCTGGTGTGCACAGGTTTTAGGATCGTTTTGAGGAAGGCTGAGAGCTTCCACCAAAGCAGGATGGCACTCTGCTCTTCCTATTGCAATAACGCAATCCTGGAAGATGTGTAAGGGAGATTGTCTGATTCAGTTTGCTTCCCGCTTGCTGGATGAATAGGCTTGTTACTGTTGAAGTTCCCTATGACAGAAAATCATAGTTAGCTTGTATATTATTTTTCTCTTTAAATCCTCTTCCAGCTCCTCTCATTGGACATCGTCAAAGTAACTTTCTAGGCCTTATAACTTTCTTAAATTTTTTAAAAGACATATTAAAACTGCCAATATTTCTAAATGATAAAGACCTGTGAGCTCATAGTCTTTAGAAAAGGCCAACCTATATGTGTGTCATCTAGGGATGAAAGATCTTTGTTCTTATCATGGAGGTCACTTGCATAAATGCTTGGATTTTTTTTTTCTCCTTTGAATTTAAATTTGTAGCCTGGTTATTAACAGTAATGTGTAGTTTGGCTTAGCAGAGCTATTGCAATATTGAATCAGCTTGTGGAGACACTAAAAACATGCTAATGGGGTTTGATGTAGGTATCAGAACTTCTCTGTTTCTAGCCTTGCAATGATTGTCTTCATTAGCCGGGCTCACCTGTTCTGCATCACAAGCGTGTTTGTGAACCTGAATAATGACAGAAGACTGACGGGTTCCTTTATAGAAAAAGCCATTGCAGAGATAATATATTGGGGTAACCAGGCCTGTTTATCAGCAGGCCTCATTATCCCTTGCTGAACTGCATATTTTAAAACAGTAGGCAGTTCAGAGCACACAGAAGGGATGATCTTTGAAAATAAAATCCTTAAGAGAAGGAAACATAGTGGTGTTTTAATAGCAAGATTTTATCCATGTCTGCGCAAGGTATTAGATTCCAATGCAGTTGTGCGTTGGTTTATATGTGAACTAATATGAAAATTGTTCTCCACATATTTGTCCACATGCAGCTAATATCCCTGAAACATTTGGGCTTCTGCAGCTTTAGGGAGATGCACCCCATACATGATGACTGGCTAAAGAGGAGAGAAAAAACATATTAATCTGCAGACTAATGACTGCTCCCCTTCCACGGTTGCTGCACTGATTGTAGCACAGGCCTGTCCTTCCTTCCTCGGAGGAGAGGAAAAAAGAGGTTGGAGTGACAGGAATGAAGCAGTAAAGCTGTGTTACATTTTGGATATCACTAACTAATCTACATAGATTTCTTTCTGTGCACAAGTTATTTGGATATGAAAAGAAATAATAAACTAATGGATTTCGTTTCTGGTTGTTGCCCTAAGGCTACATCCTGCACATGGAAAACTGTGTGAGCTTGGCTGCTGTGAACAGGAGCTTGGTATGTGACTGACTCGAAATTTACCTTTTAGCCAGTGAACCATGAATCATAATAAGTGATTTGTCATAAAATTAGATGTTTAAGTACAGTCCCTAATGCAAACATTAAAAGGTTTTTTTTTTTTTTAAATGCACTTGTCCAGCCATTCCGAGATGTCTGCCTTCCTGCCTGTACATATCCGTGCAAAAAAACAGAAAGTGAACATGATACCTTTTTGTGTCATTAGGTAATGTCTTCTGAATCATTTTAGGTTTTTTCTTTCTTCTGTTTTTTCCCATAAGAGTTTTTTTCCCCCTCAAGCCTAAAGCAGTTCACAGACTTATGAAGCAGTTCAGGAAAGGAAGGAAGAAAATCCTGAAGGATAATTCAGGAATAAAAATAAAGAAAAAAATACGTCTTTGCTCAAGCAAAAGCCCTAAGAGGATTTGTTGTGTTTTACTGGTGTGTGTGGCAGTATGTGCATATGAGTGTATGAGACAATTAGCATGTTTTCTATTTCTTCCCACCCTCTTCCAAACTCTATTAGGATCTATATTTTTTAATCGTTCCGTAGACTACAAACTTCACTCAAGTGTTTCAGAATGATTTTTGTTTGTTTGTTTCATTTATGTGTTTTAAGTCCAATAAAATATTTAACAGAGCTTGGATACAAATTGGAAATGGCCTCATCATTGAATGGAAACAAAAGATGTAGCAAAGAATCATATTAAAGAGAAATTTGTATAATTTTCAGACAAAAACTGAAATGAAATCTGTTTACTAACCCACCAGCTGTCACTGCTACTTCTAGTTGCAATGTATTGCGCACACTGAGCTATATACTTGCAGTCACAGGCATTACTGTAAGGTTTCTGCTGGGAAACTGAGCCTAATGCCTTTTCAACTTCTATTTGTTCTTTCAGAATGGGAAATTTAATTTTACTGCCTGTATGTTTGCTGATTTGTTGGTCCATTTTTTTTTCTTCCATTTTAAAGCAGATTTTATTTAAAGCAAACGAACCAAAACTGGGGCCCAACACATCAAAAAAGTTATAACCAAGATAATAGTTCAGTGGCACTAGAACTTGAAAAATACTATTGCAAAACATCTGTGCCTAGTCTGATTTCCTTCAAGATGTCGATCTTTGGAATTTGAGTGGAAAGAAATCTGAGCTACTCATTATTTGCTACTTGTTGCCTGCCCAGAGTCACTGCCCAACGCCAGGTTCATTAACCTGCGATAACCACAGGACAGGGCTTGTGACCCACAGTGTTTGTGTGATAAAAGGGAACACCCAGGAAATGTTTAATTGTGGCAGAAAGAAAGAAAATACTAATTAAACAAAGTACTTAGAAACATCTTGAAGCATTCACTTAAAGACATGCCATGTTAAAACACAGAGGGTCAGTGCCCAGTGCGCTGAGATGAAGAGTTAGTGGGAAAATCAGATTTCAAATGGATAGAGCAATAGAGCCTGCCTAGGAGAAACCCCAGTCTTCCCTTTCATGGTTGTATCTGCTGCATAACAAGCAGCACGGATGGGAAGACATTGCTCTGTTTACAGATTTATGAAAAACACAAAAAATATTTTAGCAAGCTACCATTTCCCATCCTGCCTCCAAATGCTATGTTAATGCAAATAAAAATTGACACAGTTACTGATATTAATTAGTCTTTTAGTTGACTTTTTTAAATTGATTCAATCGCATTTCTTTTTTGGCACTGATTAGCATGGCAGTTAAGGACAATTTAGTCATCCAAAGGGCAAAGGGTAGTCTGGGTTTTGAAGAAAAAATGAGTCACCTTTATATTCCCTGTAAGGGAGAGTAGGGTGCTCCAAGTATTCAAGAGAGAGTATTCAAAACAAGACTGTCTTTCAGGTACAACACTGAGAATAGTTATTTTTTAATGATAAAAATGGGGAGAAAAAAAATCCACACTTTTAGTTGAGCTTGGAAAAAATCTCTTCCTTCGAAAAAAATCAAATATTTTTGAGACTTTCGATACTTTGAATATTTTCCTCTGGAGGATTTTTTTTTTTTTTTGAAATGCAAAAGCTTTTTAGTTGCAAAATTGAAATAACTTGTTTTGACACTGTCAAAGTGAAACACACTGACTTCATTTCAGTGTTTTTTTATCCCCAAGTGTTTTTGATGCACAAAATCTGCAGCTAAATTAGGAAGAAGCTGCAGAATGAGGATTTTTGGTGCGTGGCTTTGCTGCCTCCACTGCTACGTGCATCCCAGGCCAGGTCTCTGCTCAGGAGCCCAGCTAAACCGGACTTAGGGCTTAGGTCCCCCCAGCGCAGGCAGGTTGAGCTCCTGGAAAAAAAAAACCAAAATATTCACAACTGTATTGGAGTTTTTTTTTCCCAAAACCACATTTCCTCTGAGGAGAGCTCTTCGGAAGGGCCTTCACCGATGCGCCTGTCATTTTACGTGCAGAGGCGACCACTGTCGGACCCACCATTTGGGTTGCCCGCACCAGTACTGCCCTAATTCCGGCACCCACATGGGCTGCTCTTTAAAAACAGAAAATTCTCCTGTTTTCCCCCTTTCTCTCTAAAATAAGATCGCCTGGGTGCTGGTGTGGATAGTGACACACTGAATACACAGCAGTTCATTTAAGCCAGGCCAGGCCTGACCATCCTGACACAGGCTGCGACCTGCACACAAGCTGCCCATCAGCAAACACCCCAAATCTCCATAACTGCCTTTAACCACCCTCCCTCCACCTGAAGCCTGTGCCGCCTGGGCCTTTTTAATCTTAATTTTGAACAGTTGCCACTCCAATTAAATCCTACCACCTAGCATTTTCAAACGGCTCTCAGTTGTTTCAGCAAACTCTTTTAATGGACAGCTGTTTTTGACAGCTCCTCCTGATTTGCCAGCGCTGTGTCATCTGCCGGAGCAGGAGGACCCATTTGGTATTCCGCTGCTGGCACTGAGGGGATATGTAAATGCGCACATGAATCAGTTGTCACCGGCACAGACACGCCGCGCCGAGATGATCAGAATGTGTTGGGAGTTTAGTTGGCTTAAAGTGGGAGGGAAAAAAAAAAAAAAACACGCACACACACACAAAAAAACCCACTATGCTTGGATTTAATGAAGTGATTTTTTATTTCAAGTCTCTCCAGTTTATTTTCGCTTTGTGGCGCTCGTTAGATTCAGCGCCGGCGAGCGCAATCTGCTGCACGCAACGCGGCGAGGTGCCGCTCCGAAGGGAATGGCCGCCCCCGGAGCCGCG
Organism: Tinamus guttatus; assembly: GCF_000705375.1. The sequence continues at coordinate 362,960 of NW_010580220.1, forward strand.
GCAGCACAAGCGGGATGGTGGATGGGGCCCGTTGCCATCAGGGGAAGCTTCCCCGTTGCCCCCGGCCTCCCCGAGCACCGCGCTGACAGAAAGTTTGCTCAGGCTTCCTGAGGCAATGCGGTTAATGCTCCACATGCCATATATATGGACAATGTGTATAATACAGGGGGAAATTCCTAGTGTGATCAGCTGCGATCTTCCCAAATGCCCCAGCTGTACAAGCACGAGATCATGCTGCTCTCTGCATTAGCAAGCAGGGAAAGCACGTTTTGTGAGAGTTTCTGTTCACCTTGGTCCTCACATCCTTAGGCCCTGCTGCAGAGGTCCCAGGTGCTCCTCCACTACAGCTGGGTGCATTTATAGTGTGTGTTTAGGAGGGGCTTTTAGGTTGTTTGTTGGGGGAGTAATGTTGGCTAATGTGAGGCTGAATTTCTGCTTGAATACCCAAAGAAAATGGCAAGGTATTTCCTATTGATGTTCCAGTAGGAACAACCTTTATTTAATACCTAAGTATTTTCTAACTATAATTCTCTTAGCACCTCCATGCATTTAAAATGCTGTTCTTTATGCATGTATATACTGAGCAACTGAGATCCCAGTGCAAAGAAACATCCACTCCAGTGTATCACAAATTTTTTTTTCACAAACTCTGCTCAGAGATAGACATCTCACAGGCTTGGCTTATGGTGCATCCCACTTTTAAGTGTGGACCTTAATCAATGAAAGTTCTGGTGATGCTGTACCTGTTTATAACAAAAGACTTGGGCAGAAAGTGTCATTGCTAGTAATTTCCAGTGCCATTGTCTAGTTTACCTTTACTTTTCTAGACTGCAATGTTAAGTATGAATCAGGTGACAAATGCAAGAAGTTTTGCCAATGCTGCTCTATAGAAGCACTGGAGCTTGGCAAGAAAGTTGTGTGTGTGGCTGTACGGCTGCGGGTACTGACGTGTGGTAGTAGGTAGGGGTGAAGTACCAGAAAAATGTGCTAGGCTGTTCCTAGGTGGGTCTGGTAGCAGTTTTAATAACAGTGCAGAAAAAACAGATGACCTATAGACACACTTCTGTTCTGTATTTGAGGAAGAGCCAAGGTGTGTGCTCGTATAGTATTATGATGCTGCTGAAATAGTTTCTTTTCCAAAATGCCAAAGTTGGTAGTTTTAATAACACTGAATTTGAACAACATGCATCCAATAATTTTTAAGGAAGTGGCCAAGGAACTGTCTGGGCATTTAATGTTGATTTCCATGTCTTGGAGCATTGGTGAGCTTCCAGAGGACTAGAAGAAATCTAATATTATGCCAATATTTAGAGGGTGTGAACAGAGTGACCCAGGTGACAGGCTAAGGAAAGGCAGTGTTACAAATGCCAGTCAATGGGAGGTCGTGGGAAATAGGCTCTGTTGAACTAACATTGACATTTCTGATGAGATTAAATTTTTTTTTGGTCAAAGTAACAGTGTTTATGTGATACTGGGTCCTCCATAATCACTCAGGGATTATCATAGGGTTATCTTCTGGCTTTGAATTTAGGGAATCTCTAAGTACCTTTGCTAGTATGGTCCAACAGTTTTAATCTATAAATTTGCATGATAATGTTTTAGTACTTTAAAACACAGCCAGTACTGTGACATCTGCCAGCTATAGATGTTATTAACTGGGGCTGTATGGATGTAAATAAATGGTACTTGGTTTTCTTATAAAAATGCAATAAGACTGAAGTTTTATGTTTCATGTAAAATGGCATTTTTACTTTAAAGAATATAATTTAACTTGACACAGCTCTGCTCAGCTTTACAGTGGCTTAATCAAATACAGCACTGCTTTAAAAATAGGGATTCCTTCAAACAGTGGATTAAGTTATTGGTCTTTCACGTTTCAAGTGCTGAAGCTCATTAGGTCTCAGGGTGAGAGTGAAAAGTGATGTCGTTTTAGCTCAGCCTAAGTGTAATAGGAGTCAACTCACGTGCCTCTGTCGAGCTGACAGTTGGTGGGGTTTTTTTTTTTTTTTTTTCACTTAAAAGGGAGCCTTTCTGGGTTCACCTAAGTTTGAAGAACCTGCTCATAATAAAATCAGTTTTACAGAATAAACAATGGGCTTGTTATTCAACAAGCATGTAGGATCCCTAGCACTGCAGATTTTCTCTCTTCTGTCTGCTCCTTTTCCCAAATTGATGATATTCATGTGGTGATGTGATAGTGTGGTTTTAGCCAGTCCTGAAGAAGATCTAATTAAATAAGCAATGGGCATAGGTGAAGTCCTGCAGGGAATCTTTGACGTGAAGTTATTGATTGATGAATGTATCATCTGAAAAATGTTTTCAGATCCTCTTGTCTGTGATAGGATGGTCCTCCATAATCTCAGAGCTAAAACTCCTCACATGACTCTTAGTTTTGCATCTGTGTCTCCCAACCAAAGTGCCTTTTCAGAGGAGATAGACCTTTTGAACCAGATTAAATCAGGTCTCTTTGCACACAATAGTCGTCCTGTACATCTTTGCTTACTTATACACAGATCGATTGCTGATCAATGCTAAGGACTGCAATGTCTGTTTTTTATCAGTGCGCCTTCCTTGTCCTTTAGCACTTTAGCGCATCACTGTGCAAGAGGCTGTTGAAAGCAAAAAAATTGTAAATCAATTGGTCTCCGTGTCATAAACAAAAGCTCTTGGATCAGTCAGAGACAGCCCCGGAGCACTGGACCGCAGCAAGTTTTAGTTTTGTCTGCGCTCTGTGTTATTTCTGCTAAAAACCCAAACTTTCCTCTTCCAACCAAAACCTCTACAGAGTCCTGATGGATTACAGAGAAATGTCTTTCTTTTCCTGTTCGCTGCTTCTGCTGAGCCATGGCAGGATTTTGAAGCTGGAGGTTTATCATCAAATGCATAGGGCCCCATTCTGATCCTATTTTGCACATGCAATGCTGCTTGAAGTCTGCTAGGCAAAATGAGGACATGCTTAGCTATGGGCTGTTGTCCTGTTAACCATGGGGAGGGTCTACACAATTTCTGGTTCATTTGCTTTGTGTTTTAACCAGTAATTTAAACATAAACATTCCCACAGTGATTCAGTTAGATGTGATTTTTCAAAAGGAGCAGGAAGAAATAGAAATAAAAACCTCCTTCAGACATCTGCATGGCTTCCTCTGGCCTTATCCTCAGGCTCATGAGTAAGCCAGCACTTAACATTCCTGCAACAGGGTGGTGGGGAATATTCAGTAGCCAGCAGAGCTCAGCTGACAGAAGGCTTTAATGCAGGTGCCCTTTATTAGTAGCAGAGTGATAATTTCAAGCAAAGAAGCCACTCAAAAGTGACTGCAAACATTCTGAAGGAACAAATACCCAAAACAGCAACTCCAGAGAAGGGTTGTGGTCTGTCTGAGACCAGTCCTCAGTGTTAAAGAGCATGCTGAAAATGTGAAAGGTGGTAACGTGGGGTTCACCAGGCTGATCTCAGGCAAGACACCTATTTATGTATCTGGAACTTTGGTGTTTTATGGGACTTTCTTTAGCAGGTAAATCCTATGTGGGTTTGCTTTATTTTAATTATATTTATCTGCGTAAAAATCAGGAGTGTGAATGGGCCTAAAGAAATCAAGTACCAAGTCATTATTAAAAGAAGCTGAAAATGTTTGTTCCATGTGTAATATAGACTTTGACTTTCTCAAATGGTGCTTCCACTTAATGCTGATTTATGCACTTGTTATGATTATTTATTATAGGAAAAGTATTAGTGTGTTATAAGTAGATATGAAGTATTATAGATGGTGAAAAAATATGGTTTCTGTTCATTTATTGCAACCATCATTTATTATTAATTACAATATGCCAAAAAAAGCAATTTGTCATTTATCAAGCAGTAGTAAAATATTTTAGGGTAAATCAAGATCTAAATATGTCTTTAATGATTGCAGAAAGTTTTTCTTTGGTGCATGCTTTATTAGAGTTCAAAATTTTCTCTTGCAAAAAAAAATCAGTTAGAAAGGTAGAGCCTTAGCAGACTTGAGGAGGCATGTTACAAAATCTGGAAAAATGTATGATAATCTGTCTGTATTCTTACTGTTTGTCTTATTAGTGTGGAGACTGCTAATCTTTGCTAGTCAACCTTCACTGAAATGGTGGAACATTTCAAACTGGAGAACACTACAGTGTATGCTGGCACATATTGTGAATATAGATTTTATGATATTCTCTCTGTGACAAGAGCAGAAGAGCCCAGCTGTGTCTCCAGAGAGTAGCAGCCTAGAGCAGACATGGACTGAAAGGTCTCTCTCCTTCCAGAACAGCCAAGTCTCCGACTGTCCATTACCACAAACCACCCTGTACTTCTGCAGTTCTGGAGCTTCTTTCTAATTCTGGCTTGACCTGAGCTACTGCATCTTCAAATTGTTATGTATGAAACAACTAATTAATGTAAGCTATTTTTTGAGGTTCCTAAAATACATTTCCCTTGCTCAGTGTCTGCCGAATTGAACTTTTGGCAAATTAAGGTAGTTTGGCTTTGCAAGTAGAGAGGGAAAAGACAGCCTGAACGATATCTTTGAAAATGTCTAACTACTTCTGAAATGGTCTTCTGTTAAATATGTGCTGCGCTTTGATTTGCCAAAAAATATCTACAGAATAGCCCTTAATCATGACTTTTGGCTTTGGCATGTCCGTAGATTAATGAGAATGTTCCAGGTGAGGTTGTGCTGCCAGGGAAATAGCAAATGGATCTGGCTGAAGCTGTGTGAGGCAAGGATGGCTTTCAGTTAAGGTGCAGCACCCAGAGAAGTTGGGCCCAGCTCCATGAGTTTGGGAGTTTATAGCTTTAAGCTTCATGTAGCGGACCAGGAGGAGGGAGCACCCACTTATTGAGCTGAGGACAGGTCCTTCAAAGGGCCTGGGGTAACATCTGGGGGCAGAACTTAGTTAGAAGTGTGATTGCTTTTAATAACTGGTTGAGGTAACATCTGGGAGCAGAACTTAAAAGTGTGATTGCTTTTAATAACTGGTTGAAGAGCAGTGATTTTTGACAACTGACTTAGCCAAACTAGATGATACCACAAGTCTGCTTTCCCCGAAGTAAAGGACAGGTTGTGAGGTTGTGTTGGTACAAGTTGGGAACGTCTTTGCGATGCAGGTGTCATGGGGCAGAGTGGCAAAATAGCAGGAGCATCCGAAGGGGAGGAGCTGGAGCAGGCTCTGGAGATGTGCTGAACACCACCCTTAGCCAGCATGGTGAAAGTCACCAATTTCTTTTTGGGACCATGGAGGTGACAGTATGTACGACCAAGATATTTTTATTTTCTACTTAAGAGCAGGAACTAAAACATATTCTCTGTCTTTCTCATCCTTGAGTGTAAATCCAAAAAGCTTCCGTGTGACTAATCCAGGGTACGCCTAGAGATACTCCAGGAGACCAAAGGATGCAGGTCATGGTGGGAAGCAAGTCAGTTTGGGAGCAGTAGGGGAAAGAAAAGCAATTATCAGAATGACCCTGACACAATATAGTCTAATGAACTCCAGCCCGGGGGTGCAAGGAGCTGCTAACAGTGTAAGTTAGATCTGTGGTTATTTTACATTAACTTACATTACAGGACAGTGTGGCCCTGTTTTTATTTTAGTGCGATGTTTTAGCTTTCAGCTGAGGATTGAGGCCAGCATAGAGGCAGACAATATAGAAGTTTTATCTGTAAAAATCCTATAATTGAAGATCTCAGAGTATTTTACAGGCATTAATAAATAAAGTCTCAAACACAGCTACCAGTATTTCAATCCCTAACGTTCAACAGTGCTTGTAAGTGCTATTACAATAATAACAGTTGTATTGGATGCTCCTGTAATTCCAGAAATAATAATGACAGCTCTGTCAACAACCTCCCTTCCTCCAGGCCCTGCCTTCTCATGGACAAGAAGTAAAATTTTGCAAGGCAAAGAGTTTCGGGGGCAGTTTTGGTGGTTTGGTGGTTTTGCTTTTGTCTGGTTTGATTTTATTCATCCAAGATGGGACATCAACAAGCTGGATCATTTGCTTGTACCAAGAGGTAATTTTTCTGATATCAAAAACATTTGGATGGATCTTTTCTTCTTACCTTTCTTACTGGGGTGCCTTTGTGGTCACAGATAACTAATGAAGACAACAAAGGAGAAACAATGCTGCAAAATCATTAAAAAACTGAGACACTACTCAAAAAAATGCACTTTGCTATTACAATGCCATTTGCAGTCTTGTTTGCAGCCCCTACTGTTCTTTACACTCTCTCTTCACTGGGGACAAAAATTCATTAAATGGCTCTTCATTTTACAATATCAATATGTTTTAACTCAAATTGTGCATTCTTTGCAGTTAATTTTCTTTTAAACACAAAACACCATCAGAAAGTTTAGCTGCAGGGGGGCTACAGGCAAGAAGGAAGATACAAACATCCCTCTTATGAAAAATAATAATAATAATGAAGTCTTTTAAAGTTTAAAGGAAAATAGTGGCTTTTTTATGCCAAGGCTGTAAGACCTGTTCATTGATCTTTTCAAAGAAGCAACAACAATAGGCAGAAAACCGAATGAAAGGAAATGAAAGCAGGAGAATAAAAGCTGTAAAGAGTTGGAGTACAAGGAACCAGTAACCCAGAATCAGGGGATATTGATGAAGTCTGGGATAAAACACATGCTTGAATCTCAGGAAAGGGCCTAGTTGTGTTACCTGGCTTGGCTATTGGCTTTGCTTAACCACCATGTATTTTCACTAAGAAATCCTTTTTTTTTTCCTTTTTTTTTTTTTTTCTCTCTCCTGCTTTAGCTCAAAATTGCAGCTGAGCTTGTTTGTCAGCCCATTCCCAGCTCAGCCAGGCTTTGGGGTAGACTTCTTCCATAAGTTGCAGCTGGAACAGGGCCACGCATCGCAGTGAGCCCACGCTTAGCCAGGGTCATGGTGGAAGGGGGACGAACACACGGCCCCTTCAGCAGACAGGGAGAAGCTTTGTGATGGATGTTTGTGGTTTGAATCCAATGGAGCAACTAATGACTTATGCTATGAATGGCTCCCCTGGAATGTTTTAATTCGCAAGTGATATGTGGGTTTCCTGACAATCAGTGCAAAAGGGCAGCGTGCCCATCTCACACAATGTCTAAGGGAAGATGTCAGCAATATCCATGGCGAGAAGGCCAAAAGAAACCTAGTGAAGAGAGCTTTATAGAGTGTGTAGCTATGCAATTCAGTAAAACATTATATTCATTCCTATCTGAGCAGGAAGAAAATAAGAAGGATTGTTGAAAAGTTCAACTTGCTGCCTTTCCAGTGGAAATAGAGCCAAGTCAGAATACCTAACCTAAATTTCTTTCATCTCACAAGTCAACGTGACATCTCAGCTACTCTCCACGTAAGCCAGGGAAGTTCAGATTCACCTACGTTTCCTGCATTCCTACGAAACTAACCCCAGGCTATTGTGATGGAAAGCATTACTTGAGGCAAAAGCAGAGAAAGGGAGCTGAAGTCAGTCCCCTGGTGACCGAGATGCACAGAAAGATTTCAGGGATCAGGAAGGAAAGGAAAGGCGTTGACCTGATATATCACCATGAGCTCCTGCACGCCTGGTAAATTCAAGATGCCTGGGAGCACATGGCCCTGCAGGGCTTATCGAGCAGGGTGCCTCTTTACTCCACATACTCCACCAAATACTGCTGTTTCCCCAGGGTCAGGAACCACAGTCAGGGTCTGCTGTGACAGAAGAGACATCAGTTCCTAAGGCAGAGGAGAGAAATTGCTTTAGTTGTCCATGAGTAGAGAAGAGCAGCAGACCTGCCATGATGACCAGTATGTCCCACAATTTATCTAATTGCAGATCTCCAATAAACTCATTTGGAGCTGCAATTTCCTCTCTCAGACTCTTCCAAATAATAGGCAAGATTTTGCACAGGAAAATGTGCCATGCATCAACAACAGGAAAGAAGGGAAAGCAGAGGCTAAGGGATCTCAGTGGTAGCTGTGGACAGAAAGAAAATGCCAGCATGGGCTGTTGCCATGTCCAAGAACAGTGGAAGCCATCGAGATGTCCAACAAATGTGTGGAGGAGGCAGTCTTGTTATCATATGATTAGGAGATGAGTCTGCTATTGAGCACAGACCAAAGAAAGTCCTGGAACAAGACAGATAATGAACTTGGTTGTAAAATTCTGTATAAACTTGTGCCATTTTGGCCACAGATCCTGCAGCATATGTCAAGTGGGCTGCAAATTCCCATAAAGCAGCAGTTTGCTACGTTAGACCTCTAACAATGGAGGTTGTAAAAAGAATAAATGGCAAGTGGGACGTGGGGACGATGCCAAACGTATGGCACGTGCTTCTTAACAGCACCGCTGTGGCCAAAGGGAGGCCAAAAGTGCATATGGGATTCGGCTTGTGCTTGGGGAAAAGGGGGAGTAGCAGCCTCTCCCCTCTCTCCTCATTTTAGCAATCCTACAGGCATTGTGGGGTTCTGGGAAGGAGAGTTGTGCCTTTGTTTTGGAACAAAGTTTTGTATTGATTCATAGGAGACAAATCTCTTTTCTTGCTACTTTTGTTTACACAATCCTTGTGCCCTGCTAAAGTTAAGGGATGTAGATGTTCAGGGGTGAGTCTAGAAAGGTCAAATATCTGAACCATTTCAACCTGGCCCTTTTCTACCATGTGAGAAGCAGTCAAGAGTATCCTTAGCTAGACCCACAATTTTTTTTTTTATAATAGCAATTACTGTAACTTCCAATGTTCCTGTAGGCTGACTATTCTTCCCTGAAAGCTTTATAACTCACAGAATGCTATTTTGCCTAAATCAAAATGTCTTGTGGGAGCATATTGATTTCAACAAAATGTCATTAGTAAATTTAAAAGTGTTTTTAGAAAGACCTCAGCAGAACAGCGCACTTCAAGTGGTCATTTCAAACTCACTTTCAATTTTTTTTTTTAATCAAAATCAGAATGAAATGCTTTGGCTTCCTTGAAATAAAACCTTCAGACTAGTTTGAAACAATTTCATGGTAACAACTTCATTTCCCAGGAAATTTTTAAACATTGGTGGAGAAGAGAGTTTGCTGTTACAAAAATAAAACACAGTTTCAAGAAGTTGGAATCTTGGGCAGAATAGAAATAGCTCTAGTCTTTAGAGCTGGGAGGTTACTGGAACTGCCTTGCATGTTTAGGCTATGTTTTTATTCATTCGTCAACATTTCCTCAAAAAGACTGAATCTACGGCACAGTTATGATGAAATTAACTATTGAATGGGAAAGGTAGAGACTAGGGCTTTAAGATGTTTCCTCCATGCCTCCTTTGACACTTTTGGTCCTGTGGCCGGTAGATATTTGTGTGGAGCGGGGAGAAATTCTCTTCTCAGTGTGTTCGTGACTGTGTAGATGCATGTGTAGTGAGGTGGGGGCCTGCAGGATGTTTTTTTGTGCTCTTCCACTCGTTAAAATGTTCAATAGTAGGTTCTGATGGAGGCTTGGGATGGGAGAACATAAAGCTGAGGAAATTACATTTCTTTAAAATGGTAGAAATATTGTCTGTACTGAAGCCTGTTCAAGGCAGAGAAGTTTTTGTAAGAGGTAATCCGAGAACAGTTGGTAAGAAGATACCTCCAAAACCCATGAAAGACATCTGTGGTGGGCTCAAATTGGTGGGCTCAAATGGTGAGAGCCAAAGAGCAAAATTCAGTGCCATTCCTATTGGGTAAGCCCCTTGAATTTTGTTCTTTGGTTCATCTCTCCAGGGTATATTCCAAAACCTTTTTGTACTTCTTCCTTCTGCAATCAGATGCTTAAATCTGTCATCACGCTCTGATTCAAGGCTGAAATTTCCTATGGGTAAAAGACTGGGGCAATAAGAATCAATACATGGAGTTCAGACCAAGTGTGCAGCCAGGACTGTGTGCAGTTGCTCAAGCAAGCAGACACAGATAAATAGTTCCAGTCCTGTTACAGGGATAATCAAAGTTTTTGTGAGACGAGAATCTAAATCTCAACATTTTCAGAAGTATTTTGTTGAATTATGTTTGAACTGTTATACTTTCCTCAGTTGGCTTGAAAAAAGAATGTAAAATATAGGAGTAAAACTAGTTAAAATTAATCAAAACTAGGAAAAAATAATTTGCCAGTTAAAACTAACCTTCTCTGACTGTAAGTTGTTAGCCTTTCTCCTGTTGAGTAATGTTTGATTGATTTTACTGAGATTGTTTACAAGTACAATTCACTGACATTGCTGGTTGAATTTCATCAAACAACACTGTAATTTTAGTCTCATTTTCGTGATAGTTCCTCCTGTTCACATCAGCGTTAAGGAAGGAGCCACGCTTAATCTTAACTGTTTGTACATTACTAGACTTAAAGACATAACTTCCTACCTGCTATGTACCCTACAGAAAGGAAAGCCTGAGTTGTTTAGATAAAATCCATGGAAAAGAAAAAACAGATGTCAGAAAAATCACAACAGGGGCTGAAAGAAAAAGGAGACAGAAAAATCCATTACAAATGAAAATAATAAAATCTCTTAAACTTTAAGGAAAAAAAGAGATGCTCATTTTGTACAAAGATAGTGAGATGTGTTCATTGATCTTTTTAAGAGTCAAGAAGAAATTGGCCAGCAGCTGAATAAAAGAAAGTGAAGTTCCATTAATACAATCTATGGAAAGACAACTTGGGTAAATTGATCAATGCAGCACAAATAATTTCTAACCTTTGCCCGCTCTGGAGAAGATGTTGGAGTTTTTTTGTTGTGATTTTTTTCCCCCCCACCAAAGAGTATAAACAACATTCATCACCCATTTCAAATACTTTTTAGATGGCTTTTCCAACAATAATTGGAGAATTTCTGAAACTGAGCATGGTAATGGCTTTTCTTCCATTCCTCTCCTTCATCTTGCCCTCCTTGCCTTGAAGAATATCAATACACAGAGAAAGTCTGAAGGCTTTTTCCCTTTTTTTCAACTCTTAATCGTCTTACTTCCTCTTCTACTACCTCCTTCAAACTGCTTTTGAAGCATTTGGCAATTAAAAAGATGTTGCGGCCATCGCTATAGTAGCTACGTACACAACTACTTCTTCATTTTGAAGACGCTTTCTGAGAAGCTTCACTTTGACTGAAATGCAGCAAGATCCCAAAGGCCAGAAGAGGTTTTGTTCTCTGCACAGTTTGTAACAGCCCTTACTACCCAGCCTGGCCCTTTAATGCGGACTGTAAAGCTCCTGCTTGTCGTTGTAGTCTTTCTCTCATTCAAAATCTTTATATTAACCAGATGTTGGATGCCATATGCAGGAGAGAGTGTTGAGAGCTGAGCCTGCTGCTACACTGGTGGAGCCTCCTTTGTCCAGAAGAATTAAATAGCCTGGAGTGCCCAGCTTCCCTCTTTCTGGAAAATTGAGTGTCCTCAGCTCCTGGAGATGTGAATGGGAGACAATCAAGTTCAGCCATGTGTAAAATAAACCTGTAAATCCAGGTATTTGGAAGTAATTCTTTTTCTGCTCAAAAAGATCTCTAAAAATCACAAACATGAAAAGAAAGCTTTGCAACTGGGAACAGTGATTACTGAGATATTTTGCACATTATTAAGTGCAAGTATAAAGCCATTCTCATTTTTCTTGCTAAGAAAAAGAAATGCTATGCAATGTGTTGCATTGAAGTGACAAAATAACAATCGTTAGAGTAAGTAGTAATGAAATAATAGGAAAAATATAGTATCTTTTTGAATAGGATGTAATCCACAGTAAGATTAAAAAAAAAAAGCTTTTTGCAGTAGGGCGGATTGCAGAAGAAAAATAGGGCCTTCAGACATGCTGCATAATTGTCAAAACATGAGCTTTGTGGTCATATACGCAAATGCACTGGCCACTTGATGAAGCTGCATCGCATAACTCGGTAGCACAGTCATTTCTTCTCCATGAGTCAGTTGTCTCTTGCTCTTGAGACAGGGCTTCATTCAGGTCGGGCAAAGTTACGGGAAGGTCAGTATGGAAAAGATCAAACTCCACCTGTCTACATCACACCCGCTCTGCTTAAAACAAGGGCACGGTCCCTGCCTGGCTTGTAGGCACGAATACTTAGTATGATCTTGCAGAGAATGGTAAAATGTTCCACAAAATGTTTTGGTCTTAAATGCCCCTGAAAAAGATGATCATCAAAAACTTTCTAATATGTACATCTTACTGGTAACAACTTTCAGGGCAGGCAAATGCTTAAGCCCATGCTTAACAGACTGCTGAACCTGAGGAGGGGCATTAGTGATTCAAACCAGGATATTATCCACTGACAGATTATTGTTGTCTGCGCAGAAACTTCTCAGCTTACCGTACAGCTGGTGTCTATCAGCAATGTTAAACAGTGATGCAGGGAGATTTGTACAGTTTGTAGGGTTTTTTTTTTTTTTGAAAGAAAGTGTAGCGTAAATCTCAGAAATTATTGTTCAAGTAAAATGAGAAAGAAGCAAAGTCCTTCTTTGAATCACTTGTAGGAAAGGATGAAGGACTAGATTTCCCAATGCTTTACTACTTAAGCTACCCCTACCCAGAAGTCTGTGGAAATGTTTTCATTTAAATAAGAATAATTAGAGCTTAAAGCAGATAGTTATTTTTATTTTCTTCATATCACCATAGATAGAAGTATACATATGCTAGAAAAGCAAATGGATTAATTAAAGGAAATGTTAAATGAAATGTTTATAATTCTAATGCAGAGGAAATTAGCTTGATTTTTAGCCCAAGGATATCATATAACATAGGCTTCTTGAAGCATCCATAAGGGTTACGCAAAGCAAGAGCTGTATTTTTTCCACAAACTCAGCGAACTTAAAAATTCTACAAGGTTGTGTCCAGCAGTGAAATCAAACTCCCAAGGGGTTCTGGGAGCTAAGATCACACGAAATATGTTTTATTACATGATGGGAAAACTGGGAAAGACTGAACTTTCAACCTTTTTTGTGAAAACATATGAATACAAAAATCAAGCAGATATACAATAGCAGCTAATCATCAAGAAAGACAATTGTTTGTGACTTATGAAAGAAGGCTCCAACAGATAAGAAACAATAGGAAAATATTACTGTTTTTCTGCACCTTTATTATTTAAGCTTGGAAAGCAGTTTTCCTCCATAAGCTTTATGAGACAATCAAGGTTGTTAAGCAATAAGGAAATCAGGTCTTCACCCTTCCCTGATTTTCATAAGAAGGAAAGAGTAGGACACTTAACACTTTAGGACCTTTTCTGCACAGCACCAGGAACTGGAGGTGGGTAATGATGTTCAACCGTCAAGTGCCAGGAGACTGCAAAGTCAAGGGACAGGAATGGATGTGGGGGCCCTTGGTTGTCTCTTCCCCCAAAAAATCTCACAGGGCAAATGGCTTTGCTTCTGCTGGAGCACCAGGCAAGTATCTAGGCCTTCCCCAAAAGAAACTTTTTGCGGATTATTGTGAATCCACAGGCTAAGGTAATGCTCAGGGATAAGCATTAGTGATGGCTGACATCTTCTGAGCCCTGGAAAGTGGAAGATATTTTTCTTTCCTCATCACCTCATTGAGCTTTGTTCATAAGCACATTTCAAGCCATATGTTAGCTTGTCTTCTGCTCCTGACTCTGAGTATAAATTTTTCTATACCACTTGCTAGTTGGGTACCTATCTATTAATTCGTCGGTTTTCCATGGTCCCTTTTCTCTGGATTCTCTCCTTGTTTTGGCGAGATACATAGTTCTTGGGAAAACATAGTTAAGGAGAAGGGATAGGAGTGCTGCTTATCAAGCAAATTGCTATGCATTCTTTATTTTCCATCTCTGTCTGGAAGAAGCAATCTGATGTATTTTGTGCAATAAAATTTCATCATTTTATATGGATGGCTGTATAAATGGACATCCAGAGCATTGTTTCCTAAATCCTTGGGAAGGAGTAGAACTTTTCATGAACCTTGCTTGGGATCTACTAGGTCTGAAAAAGCTTTTCATCTACTGCATTAACCCCTGCATTCACCCCAAAGCATACGATGGATAATTTGTCATTCTTAGCCGAAACACCCTTTGCTGTGACAACAGGTGGACCTCCAAACAGAGATTTCCACCTGTCTCTAATTTTTATTAGTTTGAGAGCAGTGTATCCAGAAGTATGGACTTCTAAGAAACATAAAATAAGATTAATCCCATCCAAATCCTACCCCACTTTGGTACAGTTATTTCAGTGAACAGAACTATGGCAGATGGTTAAGGATGGGAAGGTCTAGGCATGCTTGGAGTAGTTCTGGAGAGCAAAGGATGAGCGAAGGATCACATTGCAGTAGACTACAGATTAAGTTTCTTTTCATTATTTTTCGTTTTTGCCACTTATGTCACAAATTCAGCACTTTGTAACACAATGTTGGTTATTATTTTTCCATTTTTCTCCCCCTTGTCTATTAAATTTAATAAGAAAATCCAATTATTATGTAAATAGAGCCCAGCTATAATTGTCACAAACAAGTTAGCATAACAATGAGGAACAAAAACTTTCTGAAGTCAAAGAAAGCTCTGATTTATGGCTCTCTCTGAGATATGACTGATACAAAATGTTTTGAAGGAATATTATCAACATTTCTACTCTCCTTCATTTTGCAGCCTGCTTCCTCAGATCATCCTAGCTGATGCTTGTTTGTAAAGGAGAGTTGCTTTGGGAGAGGTAACTTTCCACAAATTCATTTTCTTTCCTTTAAACAAAAAGGAGGAAAAAAAAGAAAAAAAAAGAAGCCTACAAAAGCTATTATTTAAACAGCCTCCTTTTTAAAACATTTCTGGCAGATGTTTATGTAGAGAATGTGCTGGAGCTCCTTCACTGAGACACAGAAGTGACATTTCTTGAGGGTTTTAGTTGAAGAATTTGTCTTTCACATCATGTCTTTAAACATCTGCAAAAGGCAACAGAATCTTTATTATCCTGCTAACTTGGAGAGGCATAATGCGCAGTCCTGAGTCTTTATAAAATGGTATTTAATGGGACTGACAGATGAGAAATATCCAGCTCTAATGTTTTCCTTCAGTAGAAATTCACCTCTTGACCTTATGACTCCAGAGTACGGCTGCTGCCTTCTAAAAAAGAACATTTCCTTCCATTCAGATGTGCTTTCTATGATTTTGTTGTTTTGTTTTTTTCCATATTGTTTTCTGCTCTAGGGGAAGGTACTGTCCTTAGGATTCAAACACACAAAAAATTACAGTTTCTGCAAGCACGCTTGTGTTAGGTCTGTTTACAGCACTTGTTCTTCCAAACCATCTTTTAATTTCCTCAACTGGATATTTTTCTTCTTCCTCATAAAAATGAAAGCTGCCTTCTTTTCTTGCCTTTCCTTTTAAATGGATTTCAAGGGAGTGGTATAATTCAGCTTTCATATTGCTTTGCTTGACTTTGGTTATATACTTCTGTGCAAAAAATATGGACTGGGGCCATTGCTAAAGCCTGCCCAAATTGGCCCATGTACTTTGCAAAATAACCTTTGTAAGAAGAATTCCTTCCATCTTTTGGCTTACTGGTTTGATTCGGGTTCTTTGGTGGGGGCTGGAGGGGGTCTACAGGCGGTTCATTTTTTTTTTTTTTTTTTTACTCTTGTCTGTATTGCGTTTCGGTTGTCGAACCCTTTTTTTTCCCCTCCTTCTTCTTTTTCTCTTGCTTTTTTCTTTTTTTCCTCCCTCAAGGGTTTTCTCTGGGAAAAGTTTTCTGGGCTTCCGTCCAGCCAGTGTCACAATTCACAGCTGTACTGTTTGATTCAAGTACTTCAAGCTGCCAGTGAGGTAGAGCCAAATGAGATTAAGGGCTTTTTTATTAAAGCAAGCACCCGCATGTGCTGGTATGGTTAAGGCTACGTCAGGCGTTCCAATGTGAACCCCAATTTCTGGAGACCTTTAGTTCTCAAACATAAAATATTTATGCCAGGCTGAAACCTGACCTAGATGCACTCATCCGGGAGGAGCTGTAACTCTTTGGAAAGAAATGGTTTGGCTTTTATTAAGTTACAGCTCCAAGAAAGGAAAATATACTGATTTTCAGGATAAGCAGTTACAAAGAAAAAAGGAGAGGAGAAAAAAAAAAAAAGGAAGATAGCTTTAGATGTTAGGGGTAAAAACCAAATGAGGCATTTTAAATGAATTTTTGAATGTAATGGGAGGCATTCTTTAGATACCTGGCACTGCCACGTTGCCTGATGCTGCCTGCCACATTGCCCAGCAATCACGTGGTTCTCTCCAGCGGGGTAAACCAGGCAGGATTGGGGATATAAACCAAAATAACACCCTCTTTTTTTCAACGTTGAATTTGAGCCTAAGTCAGAACCCACACTTCCAGAGAGTAACATATATTTTAGCTCCCCTTCCTTTTGGGAACCCCTAATCACAGCTGTAAACCTTTTCTTTTCCATAATTTTTGGCCAACTATAAAGTGGATCAGAAAGTTCGGAGGACTATTGGCATTTCCAATTTTGAAATTCTCAGACAGTGGTGGCCTTTTCCCGTATTGAACCACTTTTCCTTTTTGTCCAGCTGGGACTTTCCTGGGAAAAGACATTTACAGTGATTTTAGTGAAGACTGAGCTCTTTAATTTCACTTAGAGACTTTGGTGTTCATAGAGCCATTTCATTTTGGCTCCATGGTAGATCATGTAACCCTGAGTCCAAGGCCTGACGTGGCTTGTCCAGCCCTATAGAGTGTCCCTGCGCTGCATCAAGCATCTACCTCCCACTGGACTTTCAGCTAGGAGGCCGTTTATGTCACAGCTGACCCTGCAAATACTTCTGTATTTCACTGTCTGACCATTTCCAAGAAAGGAATTTAGGATAGAAGAAATGCAGATCGGGAGAGGAACGGAGATGAACCTGTAATAAGGCTGACATCTTTACAGCATTGTAATGCTGTTCTGCAAGCCCTCATGGTCAGGCATTTTTAGCCATTTGCTGGATTTCTCACTTGCAGCCTAATGATATCAAGATACAAATAGCCACATCCTCATCTCTGCTGCTCTTGTAATCTTGATAATGATTTGCGACTTAAATGTTGAGAGACTACTTAAGTCTATGAGGTTCTGAAATCAAAGGCAGCAACATTAATATTCTGTGCAAATGTAAAGAAGCTATGAAAGCTTTATTTGTTGCTAAAGAAACCAATTAAATCAAACAAGTTGAATAAAACAAAGAACTGCATAATTATTTTAATTAAAACTGCCACTTATTCCAGCAAAACTGCAGCACAGTTGTGCTCCCCAAATATTTCTTGCTGAGACTCGCATATTCAAAAAGTAGCCTTAATAAGCAAAATAAAGCATTGCCAGCCATTTTCACCTCCCTTTGGCAGAAAAGCTTCTAAACAAATTACAAGAAACCCATGTAAAACTTTGTGATGTTGACTGCAGATTTTATCCGAGAGGAATTTAAGGAACTCGCCATTCAACTCCAAAAGTGAGTTATCTCGAGTGAAGTGTAGCGCTGCTTAACTCTTCAGAAAGCAGCACGGCTTTTAGCCGTAAAACTCACTGGGGCTTTAGACATTGGAAAACAGCGTTAGCGCCAGGATCAGGCTGCCCTGTGTGGTTGTTGTGGGTCTTCATAGCCACAGTGGCTCTCCTGGGAGCTCTTTTCCAGCTCCGGAAAAAGTTCAGGGAGCCTCGCAGTTGCCCCTTCCTCTTTTCCACATAACAAGGTTATTTTGAAAAAAAAAAAAAAAAAAAGCCAGAATATAGAAGCCTGGAAATCAGCCAGACATAGAAGCAACCTTGCTAGTCGTGCCTTAGCTTCTGGAAGCAGCCCAAGCCTCTGCTATTTAATGCAAAATATGAATAGTACAAAGCATCTCCATTTTGATTAAAGCAGAATGTTTGACCGTTCGACAGAACTGTGTCACATGTGGTTCCTGTATTTCCTGTGATCTTCCCGACACTCATAAATGCTTTAAGCATGTAAGTTCAGCTTAAATTTGAAATCTTTTGTCCACCTCAGGTACAGATAGGCTTCTATTGCAATGAATCCAGCATGTTGTCACTCTGCAGCTAAGAAAAAAGGCAGCTTTAAAACCCAGTTCCAAATTTAGTTTTACTTCCCAAATACCTGTTCAGATGCTGCAGTTTGGCTAGGGCCTGGATTTTGTCTTCTTTTTGCAGCAGTTCAAGGGCTCTGTCTGTCTTCACCAATAACCGGATGGATGTAAATATGTTGGGGCCCATTTTTTGTACAAATAAGTTTGTTTTATCATTTTGAAGATCTTCTTACAAGATTCTCAAGCATTAGCATTTGTAAGCTGTAGGAGGGCATTATTAGTAACATCCTGCAGGAAGCCACAGTTTTACAAACGAAAGACTTAAAATTTTCTTCTAAACATAATGTTTTGCTGAGCTCTTTGGAGGTTGTAAAAGAAGCTTATAGCAACAACTCTTTTTTCTCTCTTTTCCCATGACAGGATAAATGAAATTGAAGTCTGTTTTTATTAGAACTTTATGACCACCTGTTGGAGTAAAGAAGCTAGGGGCTGTTTGAAAGTTATCCCTTTGGCACTATGTACACCTTGCTCACACTGCCTCACATCTTATCATATTAAAGACTTCTCCAAGCGTTGCTTTAGAACAGTGAAAACCTCATTATGATCTGAAAACTGTTTGGGTTTTCAGTGTTGATAATGAAAAAGTTACTTACTAAACTACTGATTAAGCAGATACAGTTTAAAAAGCAGAGTCTACTAGACAAAATAATTGCGTTAGGAAAAGAAACAATGTAATTACATCAGTCCTCAATTTAATGGCCTTTTCCTTCCATTTGTACATTGGAAAAGAGTGAAAGAATTGTGAGCTATAATTGTTTCTTACACCTTCCAACCCTATTTCAGAAAGGACATGAGTTTCCAGCTTAGATTTTGGTAGCATTCACAAGACATCATCTATCAGATAGTGCTGAAGATGTGGTTGATGGATTCTTGCTGCTCAACAGCCCCATGATGATGTAATAAAAGATATGAATCCCCATCAGAGAAAGAAGGAATAAAGTATGTAGTGATCAAGAAATTCTTATGATTTTCAAAGGAGAGGCTGGAAGAAGAAGTGATGTGCAACACTGATTCAGCTCTAATGCTGCATTTCCTTTACTTTTCAAAGGGGAAATAGAATTGCCATTAGAATATGGTATTGTACCTAAAGCCTAGGCATTCTTATGTGTTGTGTTATCTATGCACTGGTATCAGAGATCTGCATGGTAAATACTACTCTAACTAAAACCATGAAATTAATGCAAAAAGCAAGACATGCTTAACAGCCAGATGTGTGTTGAAGAAGAACTATGTAGTTTGCTAACTCTCTACTTTCTTACATGCTTTTATTCCAATGGAATCAGCCATCAGAACACAGCTAGCAAAATATGATGGAAAAATCAAGCCCTTTCATATGAGTCTATCTGCCTGTCTGTCCTTTTGTATGGCACCTCCCAACATAGTGCCTGAGTGCAAAGTTCTTCACCCTCATCTGATTTAATGCTTAAAATGGTTGCTGTGAAGACCCGTCGTCCATAGTAAACTGTTTGAGATGAATCAGCCGCTCAGATTAGCCTCACAGAAATGATAATGGGGTTCTGTGTTCACAGCTGAGTTATTTAAACTGTCTGATTTGGTCCACGGCTTCCTTGGACATTAATAGGTTGACTGCTATGTCGCCGAACTTAGTGCATGAAAGGTCAGCCTTTGAAAAGCTAAATAAGGTAAGTGCAAACTGAAGCATGTTCGAGGTGATACCGTGTACTCTAAACGCACTTGACGCCCCTAAGAATCACTGCAGCTCCTTAACATTATACTATATCTGATTTTGAAGTGGTAGATCCTTGGATCAATACTTTGATTTTGATCTCTCATCCACCAGGAGATTCAGGAGTTTGCTCACATGTTATAAGCATATGCTCCTCTGACAGATTTTGAGAAAAACAGTTGAAAATCTTCTTACAAGGTGCTTTTTTCATCAGCAAATGCTGATTTACATGTATTTGCAAGATTCTTCAGGATTATAGCAATTTTGCTGAAATTACTGAGCAGCAGAATTATGTGGTGGGGACCCTTGGCTTCAGTGAAGATGGGATGCTTTGTTTGACTTTTGTTGTACTATAGTGTAAATTAGAATATACTGCTGTGCACAATTTCAAGTGATTAAGTCAAAATGAAGAATTCCAACAGTACCAAAATGAAATGTTTTCAACTGTTCCAAAATGAAAACATTTCTGATGAGGAAAGGAAATTTCGGTGATGTCTACATTGTGAGAAATTTTTTTTCCTCTCTTTTTTTTTTTTCTTTGTGGTACATCTGTCATTTAGATTTTTTGTTCTATTTGTAAATAAAAGCAAATTTTGAAATGCTAGTATTTCCTCCAGATCTGACAGCTCTCCTCTTTAGCAGCTCATGAGAGTTAATGGGAAAGTCACTGCAAAAGTGTCTGTCTTCCTTCTCCCCATGCCTTCTCCTGGATGCAGGAGTGTGGGGAGGAGGATACAAGTTTGGTTTGTCATCTATAAATAGAGACAGTCCTTCACACTCACTTTCTTGAGCTGTCTTAGAGCACTAAAGGAAAGAAGAACAAAATAAACCTAATAAGTCTTGGGAAAGTTCTGTACATCTCAGGAATGTTCCAAAATAAAAATTGGCTCTGACTTTCCAAGTTGAGAGGCTTAATTCCTTCGAAAGGCACCGTCAATCAGTTGTTCATGTTTAATTTTATCCTGTGTTTACCACTTGGAAATTTTGTGGTTCAATACGCGTAAATATTTGTAGAATCTGAAGCATTGCATGTGATTAGTTCTCCATCCATGGCAAACATTACTATGTGTTTTCTATTTAAATGGCTGAGCATTTACTGTGAACTCCTATAATATTCCTAAACACTGACTACAGCTTAGTTCAAGCCTGTCTTTTTAGGCTATGCATGTAACAAAATGGAAAAAGTTGTTAAGATTTCCAACAAAGGAAGGTTATCATCACAAGTTGACCTGAGATGGATGAAAACTGTGTCCATTACTATGGAACTTAATAGCAAAGCTGTCAATATTACTCAGGAATAGTTTAGAAAGATTTGTATTATGAAAAGCTTACTATATTGGTTTTCCTTTTGCCTTTTTTCTTTCTTTTTTTTTTCCAGAGGTGATGGAGATGTAAAATATACATCATATATGGAAAACTGCATGTCCTATGGTGCCAGTTGTATTGAAGGACCATTTTGTGGGAGGTAAGCAAATGGGCCCTTGCTGAGGATGATTAAACCAGTCCAATCTTTCATTTAAAAAAAAAAAAAAAAGGGGGGGGGTAATAAAAATTTTGTCCTCTAAACCAACAAGCAAATGGTACCTAAACCAGGAAGCTCAAAATCAATCAAATAAACCTTATTCCAAAGGCTGGATTTGGTTATTAATTGCTTGATTTCCCACCAATAAGCGCACACTTTCAGGTTGGTGGACTTGATAGAGGTGCTTGAAAGCCCAAAGTGAACAAGCATGTGAAATATTTAAGGCCACATTTTTATATTTATTGGAAACAGCCTAAATAATTAAACTAGTTGATTCACTAGTGGCTTTCAGGCTCATGCCCAGAGTGAAAGGTCATGACCTGACATACCATGGCCCCACTTGGTACCGATGATTGACAGGAAAAGGAAATAAGTTGATATCTTTCACGTGGGAATCACAGCTTGTAGCAACTATGAGCAAGTGGGCTATTTGGACTTTGTGGGAAAAGTTAATTGTGTTATTATTCAAAATCTTCATTCCCAAAGTTGGTTCAATGGTGATTTATTTACTTATGTGATAAAACAGCTGTGTACTGTAATAAAATACAGGTCACTTGCTGATGTTTAATGCACAAAAGTAGGAATAAATTTGGTTTCTTTAACTTTGAACTTACAT
>NW_010580220.1:393912-453571 GCF_000705375.1 Tinamus guttatus
TCTCGGTGCAGATCCCAAGGGCTCTCCAAGCAACTTTTCCTAGCACTTACTACCTTTCCTGTTAAGGACATTTTCAAATACTGAATCAGTTACTCCCATGTCGTGTTTTGCTCTATCCACCATGAAGATAGAAGACATATTACTGCCCTCCTCTTCCTCTAGCAGATAGCCACATATGTGAGGATCACGTATTTACAATGGGATGTACTTACAATGGGATGGCTAATTTAGTATGTTTTTGTTCAAACTCTTTGACATCATATTTTTTGTGTGTGGGAATGAGATGCTTTTTTCATTATTAATGCAGTCTACATATTCCTCAATTGTAAATTGCTTTCAGAGGGAAATTTAGCCTCTTATAGGAGTGAAAAAGCTTTACCTCTCTTTGTACTAGCTATCAGCCACATGGGAATTTGTTAGGAAGGAAAGAGTTAATAATATGATTATCTGGTCAGCAACTTTGAAAGGCTCTTCCACTTTGAAAACCATTTTCTTAATTATTTTAGGTTAACACTTAAATGCATAGAAAAAAAATTCACATGTAATCTGAAACCCCAGACATGGGGACAGGACTGCATTGAGATAACATTAAAGATTTTATTGCTGTTACATTATAAATTATTTCTATTATCATGGCCCTATGGGTATTACAGTCTGTCAGTTCGCTTTCACTGTTACATCACTTAATGTTATTAACACACTTTAGGGTATAACATTACAGTTTTATTGTGGAAACCTTAAACACTTACATCCAAAGTACTGAATCAAGTTATTATCCTAGCTGACCAGATCTGGTCTATTATCATTTTATCACTCATAAAAATCTGTGATTCAATTTGATTCACACTTGAGGAAAAATCATGGCTTATATATGCTTAAACCCAGTTGCAATATTAATACAAAGCAACACATGGATGACTTCATTTTATTAAAGTTGAGGTAGCCTTGGGAACTGCATTTATGATCTTTATGCTGAATGAGAAATTTGATCTGACCTGTCACCATTTGTGATTCACTCATAAACTGATAAGGTTTTCTTATCAGTATATTACAGAATTGTGAACACGGTTTCCCTTCATTGTACACTCTGAATACATACATTGATCACAGCGTGCTAACCAAGAGAAAAAGATCTCTCTCCTGTCTTGGCATCTTATCTTGCAGATTGGAGAAATACTGCACTTAGAAAGGTGATACGTGCTTGGTACGGCTCCAGTGACATTAATAAAGAAAAAATGGGCCCTTGTTTCTATCTTTGGAGAACTATGTAGGAAATTGTAAGGCAGAGGTTGGTTGTATAAACACTTATTTGTGAAAACCAACTCTAATGCCTTCTGCACAGGCCGACAAAGCTTTGTAACATTTGTATCATGTAATAGCAGGAGAAATACCACTGAAGTCACTGGTTCCAGCATTATGCATACAGTTAGTATTGGATTTGGTGTGCTGGTTGAGTCAAAATAAGAATCCATTGCTTGGGACTGCCTGAAATATTTCATATCTGTTTCTGGTTATTTGTTTTTTGTTTCCTTTGAGAAGGAGAAAGTTGTATGTAAAACTTAAAGTGTCTTTTGGAAATGAAAAATCAGAACATTTAAATTCTGAAAATGTCAAAATGAAACATTTCAGCTTTTTCACTTCACAGGGAGGGAGGAGAGAAGACCGTAGTAGTCTGGAAAAGCAGTTCTGATCGCTCTGCTCAGCGTTAATGACCCAAGCAAGAAGTTTTGCTCCTGCAGCCCATTTCCCACTGAATTTGGAGGAAGGAGGCTGCTCAGCTCAACATCCAGGAGTTCACCGGTGCAATGACATTCCCAGGCAATGGGGTGAACGTAGGCAATAGGGTGAACTGAACCAACCAGTCCTGTTCTGGCATGCGCACAAAATCTCCCTAGCAACAAAGATGACAGCTTGGTAACAGCAGCTGCTGCTTAATGGAAAACATTAGAAAAATAATCCACTCTAGATCTATGTTCTGTTTGCATTTTCATAT
Organism: Tinamus guttatus; assembly: GCF_000705375.1. Next base: position 395,906 of record NW_010580220.1, read on the forward strand.
TTATCACCAAAAAAAAAAAAAAAGTGTTCTCAAGAAAAAATAAAATCTAGAACTTTAAAAGGCTTTAAGGCATGAGGGTCAGACGCACATAAGTAAAGAGATGAGCAGCTGCAAAGGCTAGGAAAAAAATGTACATGTGTAATTCTGACACAGAAATTTTCCTTTTTAGCCTTAGCTATATTGTCTAGGACCTACCTTAACAAACAGCCATGTGTACATGTTGTGGGAGTAGCATGGATATACAATTATTTATTCTTGCACCAGACATAAGAGCAGGCCAAATGTGGAATGTTAAATTCCAAGTCAGCATTTTTTGTTATTGCTGTTTGAAGTATACCTGTTTCTGCTCAAATTTGGCCTCACTGGAAAGGAACCAGTGTCCTAACAAAAGGAAATCACTGTTTCTGATAAAATCTTCCTTTCTATTTTTTAGCGAAAACAAATACCAGGTAATTTCCCCTTACAAGTGTCTTGAAGAAGACCAGTGAAGACATAAAGACAACTCTATGGCAGCTTCCCTGGGTAAGAAACAAATCAGAGTAATGCTAAATCACCGTGTGAAACACACAAATTAGAAATACATTAACTAGTGTCATTCATCAGTCTGAAATTATACATTTTATTACATGATAATAATGGCCATAGCTGTATAAGTAGCTAAGGTAAAATTACATCATAACTTGCATTAGCAGTATGAGATTATATCCTGATTAATGCACAATTAACTTGTCATCTGTACAATGCATGTGTTTTGTAGGTGGACAGATGGGTTACACTATGTCTCACGCTCACATATGTAGCATTTATCACTTCCTCCTAATCCAAAAATTAGATATAGGGTTCTTCCACTAAACTCCTTAGACACCTCAGCAGATCTGGTGTAAAGCCACCTAGACTCAGCATATCCCTCAGAGGGCCCTTGGAGACGACCACCTGTAAATCACGAATCCTGCTCTTCTCTACAGACTGGGAGCATCATCTACCGCTCCAGGGAGACATCTCAGGTGAGAGCAAAACCTGAGCTGAGCTTCTGCTGGAAGACCCCAACTACCCGGTGAACCGATTTTGTGGTTATGGATCACAGCTGCTACACCAAGAGACATTTCCCACCAGCAGTAGATGACTGCGAGTGAGGAATTCCTCTGACCCTTTTTTATTTTGATTTTGCAGGTGGGAAAAATGACTAGAGAGACGGTTAAATGATATGAGAAGGATTTTTACTTTTAATTGCAATTTTGGATGGATGTGCCTCCGTTTCACATGAGCTTCTCTTTAGATACATTTTGCACTTTTGTCCATAAATTCCAGGTTTACATATTCACACACATATATACAATAGTGAGGTAATTAACGTTCTCAAAAGTAAACAAAGCTTTAACCTCTGTTTTGTTATGAACTTGGTGTTCTTCATGGAGAAGCTTATTTTAATTTCTCTTACTAGCTTTCTCTGTCTTGGACTGGGGGAAATAATATGTTGTTATGCTAACCTACCTCACACTGTACATGATACTTGGTTAGCTGTTTGAAGTTGTAAATTGCTGGGTAATGATAGACAAGAACTTTTCAAAATAAATGACATCAGATTTTTTTGCATAAGTCTTGGTACTAAAATCTACTGAAAAGGGTTGGCTAACTTTGATCCTTACTGTGCTTTATTTTCATGTTTGATGATTCTTCCTGATTCCAGCACTAAATGATGGTCATTTTCCAGCATTTCCAATTTGGAAGGAAGAGTTCACAGAATAATGAAAAGAAAAAAACTAATTATTTTTTTTTTTGTCTTGGCATTTCTTTTCCTGCAACATGAAGCACTTGCTGGTTTTAATGCCTTTTCAGATGGTATTTGGGAATGTGCATCTTTTGAGCCTCAGTTTTGCACATCTTTAGTCTTCAGGAGTCAAAGGAAACCATATTATATACCAACTGACCTGTTAGAATAGTTAAAGTACTGCAGATTTAATTCTGCTAATTGGACCTTAGTACAGTAACAATATTGTTTAAAATCTGTATGGCTACAATATATCCTCTCAGTAAAATAATACCTTGTAAACTGCTGTATCAAACAGTTTCAGGACAGATAATACAGTTGCTCTTTTCCAACAAAATTTGTGATTTTATGATGATAAGCTAAGCATATTTTTGCATGATATTTCTCCATACTAGGGTAGCCACTTGGCACTCTCCTGTACAGGGAGTCTATTTTTTGTTATGGAGTACCAATTTTATTATGTCCCACCCTCCATTTTCAGTATATCCTGAGAGATGGGACAGCTGATGATGCTACGCAAAGTTAGCTAAGGCTAAATCCCAACTTAATTTACACGATAAAAATGAGAAGTGACATCAGCATTTATTCAGGATTTAGGTGCCGATATAGCAAAACTCAAAAAAGTTACTACATTAGCGTTATGCTACATTTCAGTGCAATTTAGGCCTCAGACTAGTGTAGGAGAGACTAGCATCTGGTCAGTTATCTTTGCAATGTAACTAAAAGCTCATGCATTATTAAACATAAAATCATTCTCTCTCATTCTTTGGGAGTGGTTTGTTTGAACTTCTTGAAGATGACAGAAGAAAGGGACACTCAGTTGCCCCAGCTGAAAGAACTGGCTTGTTCATCACTTGTAAAGAGTAATATGTTAATGCTTACACTGGCCATGGGCAAATGTAGAGGGGAAAATTGATTTTTTTTTTTTTTTGGTTATCTCATTATTAAAAAGAGTTGTTGAGTCTGACATATTAGTACTGTAGATCTGGGGCATGTGGAAAATTCAGGGAAAACAATTCATATTGGTTAATTGGAAAAGTCAGAGGCATTTTGATACTAAGCTGTTAAATCTGAATCCAACAAAAAAGTAATTATATTTAAGACAGGGAGCAAGGAGGTATATAAGTCCACTGCAAATCAAGAAATTGGAAAAAAAAAATCCCCAAATTATTTTCTTCCTGGAGAAGAGGCAGAATAAACAGTTTAGTGTAGAACTTTCTCCAAGACATAATTAATTTTATAGGTTGTCCAGAAGACAGCACAGAGAACTAGCTTAATTAATCCTGCATTATTTTCCAAATTACCAGGTCCAAAGGTGGAGTCTTCCCAGTATGGAGACAGGTAACTTCTCTATTTCATATACCTGCTTTACCCTTTGAAGAGCGCTCTGCCAAATAAAGTGTACAATTAGCTGCATCTCCCCTGTCCACGAGGGCTAGCTACTTAATTTTTGTTTTTCAAAATTCCCTCTCAATGCCAATTACTGACGTCTAGATGGGAAGCTTGTGAAAGCTGAAGGGCTCCAACATCCCTGACTAAGCCAGCTAACGTGCTTCGTCAGAAAGCTGCTAACGTAAGTCAGGTAGCAGCTCCCTTGCGAGCGTTACGGAGCAAGAAAGCAAATGGTTTTGGGGAGCATCCCTCAAGCTCCCAGAGCTGCTCTGCAGTGTTTCTGAGCCAAAAGCGTGCAAAGCAAATGCAAAAGACACCCCTCCTTCCTCGCCTCCCTCCGCTCCTCCTTCCAGTCCCCATCAGTCCCCAGCCCAGCCTGTAATTTGGCAGGATGAATGAAGTGTTTTCGGAGTGTCATCACTTCTGCCTCTGGCAGATTTGCTTCTCCAGTCTGCCTTTCGCCTTTTGGACCTGTCACTCAGCCCTTTGGCAGAGGGGAAGGGGGGGAAGAGAGGAGGAAATCATCTCTTTGCTAATCACCTATCACAAGCAATGAAATCCCGCCGGCTCCGTGCCAGCTAGGTACATTTCAAAGGGAAACGGAGGGGGGCAAAGTGTCACTCAAGGCAGATATTTATGAAAGATGACAGTTTGCAAATATCTCAATCTTGGACAAGGCTGCTCCAGTGACACAGAGGAGCACTGCAAAATTGGAAGAGTCAGCAGCCAACATTTATTTCATCAGGACCTGTCCAATCTTTGGTGATCGCTTGACAGTCTGGGGATTGCTGGCACAAGCCGCCCTCTTTCCATTGGCTGCTCTCGCTCAGTTTGCATGGATCAGCCTAAGGAGCTGTAATAAATATGTAAAGAGGGATAAAAAAGGAACAGTTTTGCAAAGCGGCAGCCTCCAACGGAAGAACCAGCATAAAACTGCGCTACCCTTTCCAGCAATCCCGAATGGGAACGGCAGCAATCATGCTGCTCCCAGGGCGGCCATGACAGGAGAGAGGCCACGGCCTGGCCAGGCCTTTCCCCGGCACTACCACCATGGGGACGGCCATCCCAGGGCCCCTTGCTGCCTGGAGCAGCTCAGCCAATCAGGGAGGGCTGGGGCTGTCATGTGACTGCTGCGGGCCCTCATTGCCCCGCCCTGCAGGGCCTGGCCCTGCTGGGGGCCATTTTGTGCTGAGGGGGTTGGAGTTGAGGAAGGGCCAGTGTGAGGCCTGGGCAGGAGGGGAAGGGGCAGTGAGGAGGGAGAGGAGCTGGGGCAGGACTGTGGGGGGCCATTTTGGGCTGAGGGGGTTGGAGTTGAGGAAGGGCCAGTGTGAGGCCTGGGCAGGAGGGGAAGGGGCAGTGAGGAGGGAGAGGAGCTGGGGCAGGGCCTGGCTGTGCCTTGGGGCAGCCAGGAGATGCTCATGGGCCACCTGGCTGCAGTCTGTGAGAGCTCCAGGGAAGGGGAAAGGCATGTCCCTGCATCAAGTGCTATTCCAGCCATGCCTCCAGGAGCAGTGCGCTCCCATGGCAGCTGCTTCCAGCACTGCTTTCCACCTTGTCCTGCAGGAGCCATCACACAGTGCTTAGGGAATAATGTTTCTAATCACCTGGCACCTGCTTCTTAATTGCTCCTGTCCTTTCCCTTATCCCTCTTACAGACAAAGTCAGCAGCACAAAAATGCAGCCTCCTGCATGAACACGAGTCCAGCGGGTTGAACTGTTCTCCGCTAGGCTGTGAAAGAGCCCCACGAGCTTCTGAAATGCCATGCTAGAAAGATCTGAAGTCAATGTGGATATGGACAGCAGCAGAGGAATACATGCAGCAAACCGGTATGACTATGGCACTTCTAGGTGAAGTCTTGGTCGTTCTTATAGCACCTAATTGTAGCTAACTGTTGGAATAATCCTATCTCAGTATTTCCTGCTTTCATGGTAGAATGTCAGACCTGAAAGAAAACGCTAATTCAGCTGCTTGCTGTGTGGTGTTTTCCTGCATCTCATGTGCTGTGGGCATGTGTGTGTGCATGTGACTCATGGAAAGGAGTAACGTGGATGGAGGTGGATTATGTTAGCAAAATGCAGAACTGCTCTTCTGTTCTAGAGTTTTAGCAATTCAGTTGAAGTGGATGATGAGTTCAATTAAGAGCCTTGTTCTTCCCTTCTTTATGCCTTGCATATCTCAGAGTTTTGCATAATTTAAACTAAAACTGTGGCATAAAGCAGCACCCTTATTTCAGTCATCAAAAAGTGTTTTCTCTGAGGTCCTTGGAGCTCTATCAAGATATATATGGCCTAAGGGTGCTAAAGCTGTATAGAGTTTGTGGTATAAAAAACTATGGTTGCTGTTTATTCATCACTCATGGTTTGCTTGGTGATCTTGAAAGTCTTTTCCAAACCTAATGATTCTCTGATTCTTAAAAGTGCTACTTTGTTTTCATAAACATTAAGGTCATTAGTATTTACAGGTGTGTGGAAACCCGTGTACTTGTCACTTAGGCCCCAAGATCAATTTATCTTTACCAGGATGGGAAAGGTCACTGTCTTCTGCTTTGTCTGCTGTGCTAGCCTGGTCAAAACTGACATGAGAACTTCCTTTTGCTAATTTCTTTTGTAGCTTCTCGGTTAGCAGCCCCAGAAAAGTTGATCAGCTGAATGGGTGGGATAAATGAGGGAGAGGTTTGCGATCTCCCTTCTATGACAAATTGCCAAAACAAATTATTCTTATCCAGGGATTCCTGAGTAAATTCTCCATCACTAGGGGGGAAAAATGAAGTGTTATAAAAGGCTAGTTAATCACCGCACACCCAGCAAGGAGCAGAAGGCCATTCCAAAGTAACTGGAGTTATTATTCTTATTTTCAATTACATTTCAAATTCAAATAACAAGTTGTGTTTTAGAAAATTTCATGGTCCAAACCCTTGTTCTATAACTTTTACTTACTACTTACTTGGAGAGAACTTCCCCTTGATTGGAAAGGCCTGTTAGCTTTCTGGAAGAAAGTTACTGGGAGTGGGGGAAAGGCTTTAAAGCGTCAGAATCCCAAGCTGTCCACAAAAATGCATATGTCGTTCTTGCAAGTCACCTGTCCTACCATCTAAATCTATATTCAAATAAGTGCTTTTCAGGTGCGGTCTTGACACCAATTAAAAACACAACTGTGCATCTGTTCATGTGTAGAGCTAGACTGCTGGTGTGTTGTAACTCAAGCCATTGCTGTTACTGCAAAGTAAACAATTCTTACTTATTAAACAATTTTGGGGAAAAAAAAAGGCTGTATCTAAACTGTCTAAAGCAGGGGCACAGCATATACATTTACTAGTCTGTATGCCTCTTTTCTCATAGGGGTCCAGGTCCATAGGATTGGTGCTTAGCCATCAGTATGGGATTGCGATGGGGCTGGTGAGTGCATTCAGGAGGGCTCGTGAGTCTTAGAGGGAACGTGTTGCCTACTATATACACAAGCGTATGCAGAAGGTGGCACCACTTTTTCCCAGGTGGCCCATAGGCAATATTTTTTCAGGTGTTCTCCACCTACTCATGGCTATGCAAATACCCTTTTTTGCTTATTGTCTTACAGGAGGCTAGATGGTAGCTCTGCTGGTTGTCTGTGGAGTGAAATAAGGTTATGGCTGCATCTGAATTATTATTTTATTTAAATGTATTTGCATAGGTGGAAGCAAACTGGGGAGCCAGGACTTGCTGATGTTACATCTCCAGAGTATCAGCTCTGCAGAAATCTAGTAGATCCTAACAGTATCTGGAAGCTTTCAGAGGAGGAAAGATATCATTTTATGGGGCAGTCCTCAATAGCTCAGCTTTTATATTGATGTGAAAAGTGACACAAGAATGATCATCTGTGCATACACACATGCACGTACAGGATGGGGCTTCCTTAGAGGAAGATCACCGCCTTTTCTTGAAGTGGCTGGCTGTGCTCTGTGTGTTTCAAAAGCCAGTGGATCAGTGTTCGCTTTTTCCAAAGCGTATGAGGGAAATTTTTTGAATCTGGGACACAAACTGCTAACTGCGTCATCTTCTGGTCATGGAGGGCAGCCCTCTAGCAGTTATAGAGCCATCTCTCTTGTGAGGTTTCCAGTTATTTGTTCTCTCAAGTGTTCCTATACATGTTTGTGTCTGTTTATACACACATGTGTTTTTGTGCATGTATATATATGTATGTAGGTGGAAGGAACATGTGACTGTCAGATCTGGCCATTTTTACATACAGTTTTACTAGACATGGGTACCAAGAGTCTTACAGTAACACAATTCTCTGACTCTATTCAGAAAACTATAGAAAGTTAGTTCTGTGTCAGCATGCATTTCAGAATCACTTTGTACCAGGTATGCCATCAGCTAGTCCTTTGAAATTTCTCCTTCCAGGAAGGAAGGAAGGATGTCTTTTTTTTTTTTTTTTTTTTCCCCTCTCCTCCCCTAAATAGGTAAATAAGTAGAAACCTCCATCAATGTTATTCAAAGGAATTCATCCCACAAGACAGGAATTCCCATGCAGGTCAGAAAAAAAAATACTGTCTCCTTTTCTGAATATCACTTTTCATACTGTAAATCCCTCAGAGTCTTTATTGTGGAATGAATAATAGATTAATCATTCCTCTGTGTGCAATGCCGGGGCTCTCTAATGTCACTGATTATTCTATATTGAATAAATAGTGTTGCTAGGTTGATATGTTTAAGGCAAATGAGATGCTTATTGGTATCCAAGAAGCCAGTTAACAAGATCCATTTTCCTCCATTGACTTCTACTCATGTATTAATGAGGTTCAAAAATGTCTTTTCTGTGTGGATCAGATAAACGTGCCTTTGTTATTCCCAAGAAGCACACAAATATTTGCTCCATTTATGTTTGTATTAATGTGTCACCGAAGCTAAATCTTCAGAAAGGGAATAAATACCATATCCATTAAGCCACTTAAGGGGTGAGTTCTGCAGAACTGTGCTGCAGTTGTTGCCATGGCAAATATCCATATTTAGGGAATTGTGTGGCAACATATCCAGCATAAGGGGCTAGAGGAAGAAAATGGACTTCTCCCCAGACAGCTCTCACCTACATGTATGTATTCTAAAAGTTTTAATGGCTGAATAGGCGCCATTTTGAATGATAATTTGAGAGTGCAATGTGAAGAAAATGTTTTACAATGGAGAGAAGATACAGAGGGAAGAAGAGACCAAAGGGAAGGAAAAGACTAAGGAGGACTCATCAAATTTAGGGCATTAGTGCCAAGATTTCTTGGGTGGGGAGTTGCACTCTTTTCCTCACTAAAAAATGAATAAAGATATTCCAGGAAGAGGAGTCTTAATGCAGATTTTGTTCCAAATTTGTCTTCAATAAGCAAATATGTTTGCTTTTTATTAAACATTTGAGTTTTGCTTTCCTTTTCTTGACTGTTCCTGTAGTGTTTGTTGGTGTTTGGAGAAGTGGAAGTCTTAAGGGCTGAGAGGGACTGTACAACTGTCATCTTGATTCAAATAGAGAAGTAGATTTTAACTTCTCTTGAAGCAGTGGTAGGATGAGGTGATCATTTCCACACATCTATTAAGTAGTTCTTTTTATTTTTACCTGTATCGATGAAAATGCCAGGAGGCCATCAAGCAGAAGTCAGGAGAATTATGCTTCTAAGTTTTTTTTGTTGTTGTTGTTGTTTTTTTTTTTTTTAAAGTAAAAAGTTACTGGAATAAAGCTTGGAGGTTTTTCTCTGTCCTATTAAGAGCCAACCTGAAGACATCCATTTTGTTTTGTCAAATGTCTCTAAACAACTAATTTCTATGTTACTGTTTTTTTACCTTTGTCAAAATATAAGTCTATTATATAATAATATAATAGAGTATGAGTAAAGGGAAAAAAGGTAAGATTGTTCGTGCTATCAAATTTTACAACAATATAAATAAAAAGAAAGTATCACCTGTCACTAGTACATAGGGACCTCTAAGTTTTGGTCTTAGTCATGTTTTAGGAATTAAAGGAAAACCAAGAAACATGCTTTAAAATTAACCTAATGATCTAATACAAAAACCTGACTGGCTTCACGCTTGTTTTGGAATGTGGACATCATGGGGTTGAATGGAGAATGAATTACACATAAATGTTGGGACAAGGGAAGAGAGAATTAACATATGGGAAAGCCAAGAAGTTTCCCCCCCCTTTTTTTTTTTTTTTTTTTTTTTTCACCTGGCTGGAGCAAATTTCCTGGAAACATCTGTAAATGCTGTATAATGGGAAAGCCGACTTGGGCCCATACTGTGCAGGAAGCCCCAACCTTTCTTTGAGGCACTGGATGCAATAATATCAGGATGGTGGCAGAATGAAGGGTATATCTGTAGAAATCCAGACTTTTTTTTTCTTTCCCTTTCTGGGGATGAGGAGAGGGGAGATTAAGACCAGGTTGAGGAACACCTGGGAGCCATATGGAATTTCCTGATTTTTTTTTAATTAAAATTCTGTAGCTCAGTTTCAAACATTGCAATAACTTAATACAGAGTAAAACTTTACTGGATTGAGTGCAATAAAGTCCTCTGAATATTCACACGTTGCCTACAAATGGCAATTGTCTCTAATGCAAGCTGAAAGACTTGTTGTTTCTCCGTGGCCCTGATCCAAATCCACCAAGGCAGTAGGGGGGCCTCTGGCCTCCAGATCAGGTCTGCAGCCTGCTTGGTATCTCAGGCCTTGAGTGTTTTGAAAATGTAAAGAAGGACCAAAATTTTGATTATTTTTCCAGATGTTGGAATGTTAGCAAGGAGGAAAGGTCGAACTCTTCCAACTAATATTTTTGTTTCTAATTTTTGTTGAAGAAGGGTCTATTGCCAGGTGGAGTGGCATAGTCAGAGTCTTGCGCAGACCTATCTGGAGAAATTCCACACGGTAGAAGTAACATAAGAGGATTATCTCCAGCTTGGACAAAGATCTCATGAAATGTCACTGTATACGAGTCATTCTCAGTCCACATTCCAACTTCTGACCAGATGTAATTGGCTTCAGTCTATTGCTTCTCCAAATTAAGACTGGTTTGATCAAGAGGTTTTTCAGCAGTGCACCAAATAGCCAAGCTTTTCCCATTCTTTCATCCCTAAATCTTGTGTTCCTTCAGTTGCCAGGAAAGACCCTTGTGCCACAATGAGTATCTTTGCTTAGAAGCCATCTTTTCAATCACTGTGATAAAGACAGAGCAGAATTAGTTAGATATTGTAAGATCTGGTTTGGATCCTCAGTCCAAGCTGGTCGTCTTATAGCATGGAAGTTTTTCAAATAGCAATTTTTGCTGCTTTTCATCTGAAGTTTTATCAAAAGTCCAAGAAAGAAAGAAAACAAATCCTCTTATGTTGCTTTTGACTGCAGAGGCAATTGGAAGTAACCAGTGTCCTTTGATAAAAGTTTGGTTTTATGAGATTATTTTAGCTCCATTTGTCTAAAACACCTCTGAAAATAGCCAAGAACATGAGCCACATTTGTGTCAGCTTGTGTGTGATCAGTGTGTTTCATATTCCAGTCTGGGGTGTTAGTATCCTGAGAGGTTTGAGTTGCATGGGTTGATTGATTGATTTATTTTTTAAGTTTTGTAGTAGGCTAGTTTAGCTATTTCTATTCAAAGTTGATTTAAACTGAGGTACCAAGTACTAACTAACTTCTAGCTTCAAGATTTTTGACTCTTGGAATTTTACACACCAAAGCTATGACCTCTTGAGACATTTAACTTGCTACTTGCACAGTCTATATTTTTCAAATAAACTAACATCTGTTGGAGACCAGACCTTAGGTCTGAACCTTCCACACCTCTGAGAATTTGAAATCATCTAAATACATGAGTTTCAAGGAACAGTATATTATCTGATCCATAAAAATAGTAATGCAGTTCTAGAGGGTAGTTTTATGTTCCTATGTTGTAGTGTGTATGGGTTTTTCTGTGATGACCGGTAGTCTGACAGGTACATAGAAGTACATGTAAACAATTAGCACCAGGCAAACCAGGAAGATAGTTCTTTGTGCTTTCTCCTATCCTGAATATGCTTTATAGAGGTATAAAATGATATAAAAGGGTCATTAACCCATCCCAGCCCTGCAAAAAAGCGTTTGTATTCTTCAGTGCAGGGCACAGAGAGAGGGAACAGAACTCCTGGGTGGTGGTGGTTGTTTTAATATATGTGCAATTACATAAGCCTAATTCAAAGAGAAGCAGTAGTTTGAAATTTTGTGATGGAGATCAGCAAATCAATAGATAGAAAGGAGTGGAAAGGTTATTCTGCAGCTGAAGTGGTTACAGCTTAGTTTGTTGTGAGTACACCTAGGGCAGGAAAGCAAAGGAAAGTTATATCCCTGATTTGATTCCTCAGAAGTGTAGAGAATAAATTACATCTAATGACTGACTCTTTAAAAAAAAAAAAAAAAAAAAAGGAAAAAGGAAAAAAAAAAAAACACACACACACAGAACCCACTAAACCTGCACCAGTGTCTTTGAAACATGCTGAGTTTTGTGCCTTCTCGAGACCTGGTTTCTCAGCAGTCTGCTGGAGTTGGCCAGGGGAGCACAGATGAGCATAAGTGGGAGAGTAGGGCTGGCTAATTGGAAACGGGGAGCACTTTGCAAACACCATTACATGAAATGTGAGACGTGTAACGTGGCAGAAACAAGGCAATGCCCCGTGTAAGCAGTTAATTGTGTTGTACGGTGGCGTGTTAGAGCAGCACACTTTGTTAGAACCTGATCTACTGCCATTTCCAGCCTCCCGGTTCCCTTGATGACTTGGGTTACAGAGATGACCATTTGGGTGAGGGCCTCCTCAAGGGAGCCAGCTTGCATTAACCTGAACAGTTTGCTTGATGTATCTTTATCATCGTGCTGCAGCTCAGTGGCTCTAGTTTTCTTTTTTTTTCTTCTTTTTTTTTTTCTAATGCACAGCAGTGACTTGTTAAAATTTATTTAATTCAGAATGGATTTGGGCTTTTATGTTAAAAGCCCCAGCTAGTCTTTACCTATAAAGGGGGTAGGCTTGTTTTTCTGCTAATAGGAGTGTCAGCTGGAGGCAGAAGTGCTGTTTTCCATAAACACATTTTAGAGTTCATGTATTACCATTAATAGGGAGAAGTGAGGAGGAGGAGGGTAGTGAGGAGTAGGTTTCCTCACAAACTTACTAAAACAATCAGTTAATGACTCCCAATCTGTGTAGGCCTTCTCTGTTGTTACTGTTTCAGCAATAGCTGTAATGACATGCAGGAAAAATATTGACACACTTATGTACAGAGATGCTTCTCCCTAGTGTTATGTCAGAGGCCAGAGGGATCTCAAGTTCAGGTAATATTGCCTTCTAGTCTAGCCCTAAATTCTGCTAAGTTTAATGTCTGTGTGTTCCCACTTTGAGAATGGTTGCTATTTTGGAGGTGCAGGGGTCCCCCTGAACTTATGAATTGCAAAACCCTAATGACAAGAGCCAATTTTAAAATTTGGCAGTTCTTCAAAGCTACAGATAATTCCTTTATTTTCCTCATTTCTATTACTGAACATGTTACAAAGGGTCAGGAAATCTGGTATCTGTCTGTTTACAATGTAAGCATGAATAATTAAAGTGATGCAGAATATTTTGATGATACTCGGAACATGTTCCAAAACAACCTTGCTTTATTTTTAGAAAATAGCAGGAGTTTTTTTTTTTTTTTTTCCTCTGAAGGTTGGTAGGATGGGACAAGAGGAGGGCAGTCTTTAAAGCAGCTTGTGCATATTTTTCTGTGCTCCTGCCATTGGTAATATGAATAAAAGGTTGAAACTTTAGTAACTTGAAGGCACACACTTATCTCTTAATTCCACAGTGGAAATGCCTTAGCACAAAATACCTGTGGGCAATCAAGGGAAGAGGCAATAGGTTTATTTTTGCTAATTCCTCTAGTCAGCTTTCCTAAATGCAAAGTTGGGAGAGGAACAGAAAAGAATCTCATAGGATGAAAAAATGAAGATTAAATGCTCTTTTGGAAAGCACACCAAGTGTGAAGTGTTACCTTATTATTTTGTGCACAGTCCTAGATTGCCTAAACTTCAGTACTGCTGCCTGCCTGTTGGTGCCTTAGAGCAGAGCACAGACCTCTCAGTCTGCTTACAAAGAGCAGAGGCCTTGTCTAGCTGAAAGAGCAGGAATAAAGCACTGAAAGTCCTTTGCTACAAAACACATGCAGCAAAATATGTTCCCTGAGATATAAAACCAGCAGGGTCTTCCTCTGCTTCTTGCCTGTGGATCAAACTGTGTTCAGGAGCAATATGACACTTCCTGCCGCGTGGATGGCGTGGCTGGACATTGCTCTAAATTACACAAGATGCAACGACGAGGGCTAAAACTAGCCCCAGTAAGGCTGCCGACAAAGAATAAAGTATATGTTCTCCCAGTGTGATTTTACAAAAATGAATTATGCTGTTAAGTGCCAAGAAGAAAATTAGCTATGAGCTTTTAAATTTAAAATGATCCCCTTTTTAATTGTAAAACAGTGGCACTTAACTGCTATTGATCCAACAGAGACACATTAGGGAACAGGGTCACCATAACTGTTAATATTCACTGCTTAGTGAAAGAGCATCAAAGGACATTTTAATGTCACAGACTTTCTCGGGGAGTTTTTAAAGAAAGCTTAAATCGGCCAGCCTATGAATGAAAAGGACAGGAGGTAGACAAATGTAGAAACAAATGTGATAGCAATTTTCTTCTAATCAAATCGTAACTCAGAATTGATTTTTAGGCAAAAGTTTATGTCATATAGATTTCCAAGGCACACCGACATTTAAAAATCTAGAGTATGTGGCTTTTTTTAGACTGGGACTTTATAAACGATGGTCGTCAGGGAGGGAATGTTTATTTACTGCTGAAGAGCTAACTGATAGTGAATTCTCATCTATAGCTTCTGTCTGGTCCCCTCTGATTCCGGGGCCTAGAAAGTAAATAGGAGACATCATTTTTTTCCAAGAGCTTGCAAAATTCTTAGTTGATGTTAAAGTGGAAAAGCCTAGTCTGAAAATCTGTCTCAATAGCCACCCAAAAAATGAACCCTCAGTTCACCATGTCTGACTAGCAGTGTTGGTTAATTTGTCACAGAACGCAGCATTATTAACTGTATCCGTGTCAACATAATCAGTTTCCAGATACTGATGGAACATCTTCAATAAAGTTGTCATTTTTCAAGTGCAAAGTTGTAAAATTTCCATTTTTGCCAGTGTAATTTTATGCTGCAAAACTTTTTTAGGCTATGAACAAAAGTGATACTAGCAGTGCTAACTCAAATATCTTTATTAAATATTTGGTTATGTTATCCTAGCCAGAATTATAGTTATTATTCCACAAATAAATATTTTTGTCAACCTTTTATTTCAAATGCTCCAATTTTTTGACTTGGAGGAATTTCTTGTAAAGTCAGTTGTTTATGACAGCCAATTTACCTACATATTTAAATTACCAATCTTTTTAGTTTCTTCATCTGGTTTCCTATTAAATAAGTTATTTCTTAATATGTAAAGAATACAGGGGAGCTTTGCAGATACAGAGAGTATTTATTTTACCCTTCTGAAGAGAGCACACTGAGAAAATGCTACCCATCCCAAGCGGAAGGGTGAAATTGCTCCATTTCTGATGCTGTTATCACACAGAGGCTCTTCAGACTACAAACTTCTCAGACTAATAGGTGCTGCTACCATATGTGTTTGCACAGTCCCTTGCCCAACATATTGGCCCTGTCATAAAGTAGGGTTAACTATATATCAATATTTTTTTAGAAGAGAGAAAAATCATATAAAGAAATAGTCTGTTCCTGTATAGCAGTCGCTGCTTCAAGTATTAAACTTGATTGAACAGAAGTGCATTTTTTAAATGAAACAACTAGTAGCCTATGTTTTGGGAGATCTCTTCAATTTAAAATAAAGCAAAACAAGGCCTAATTGCCATGCAAGAGAAAAGACTTCCTGCCATTCGGGGGCAGCTGGGAGAAATCTTTTATCTGCAAAGACCTTACATGAGGACTTTGAATGGGAATGCTTTTATCCTACGGGACGGAATTTGATAACTAGGCTCTGTACCTCTTTCACTTGTGGGTTATTAGGTCTTTTTCACTCTTGGGATCAGTATAGTGTACGGTTTGTGCAGGAACAGATAGTTCTCGTCTCTGTTGTGTAGACAGTGTGGTTGTAGGAGCCCTCTCGGGACTCTTATAATGATCAGTACAGAAAACTCAAGTCTATCCTGGAGCGGGAAAGTGCATCGTTTAATGAAAACGTTGTCCGTTATTAATAGACTGATGGTAGAACTGAGGAAGAAGCAGGCCTGGGGGGCCTTTGGGTCTTCAGCTAAGTGTTTCTACTCTGCTTCTCTCTTTTTTTTTTCTTCCCAACCCCTGGAAAAGAGCAGTTACAGTAACCCGAAGGAAGAGATACAATCAAGAGACAGCCTAGAGCAAGAAAAGGTCTCTGTTGTTTTTCAGTGAGGTCATTTGTAGTTCACAAAGCAAGGTCAGACAGATGAGACTGCTGCAGGCTCTACATGCAGTCACTATCACTAAAAGTTACATTTTTTTTTCTTACATTTCTTGGTGTATTTTGTTGGGAGCTTGATTGTTATTACAGAGCATCTTATCTACTGTATTTTCTCTAACAAGGCAATGTGTTTGACAAACTTGCAGAGTTTTGTTAATCATACTCTGTGAAATTAAATAGTAATCACAGAGGAAAGGTAATGTGTGAAATATTAACCTGAAAATTATAAAATGAGATTACAGTCTCTTCTTTGGTGATCTTGATGGGTGATCATTGACAATAACATTAGCATCTTTATTTTTCCCCTTGTCTTTTCTTGTCTCTATTTTATGCATGAATCTATAGGCAGTAGAGCAGCTGTTCTTAAAGCTTGTTGTATAGTGGTAAGTATGGAAGTTATTCAGAAGCCTTTTCTGTCCCTGCACTTGGAAGGGGCAGTGTATCTGTTAGTAGAGTGTATCTGTTTCTTTGAAATCAAGATGGGTTTAGAAGGAATCAAATTTTTGGCTTCTTTGCTGAGACACAGGGCAGAAATATAAGTCTCTGTGCCTAGGTGTGCATGTACACATGTATCCACTTTGTATATATATACAAATACCTTGTATGTGTATGAAGTTTCTTTAAACAAACAAACAAAACCCCTTCTCTATCTACACATCATTTTGATAAATGTAGTCCTGAAACTACAGGGCTTGTTTATTTGTCCTAAACCAATCCTCTATATATGATATATTAAAAAGAAAAAAAGGATGGAGGGGAGGGGGCTAACGCACTGAATTGCTGCTGGCTAAACTTCTGGATGATGAATATGTTTTGAAATTGTTACTTCTGGGCAGGCTTAATCCTGCAAGGTGCAAGGCACAATCCAAGAAAATACTTTTGCATGTGCTTAACCAATTAGACGCTAACATCTCTATAAAAATTACCATCCTGCAAGGTTAATCCTACAGAAAATTTCAAATAATGCATTTTTGAGTGCTGATGAGAAATAGATATAAGCATACCAAAATTTCAAACAGTGCATTTTTGAGTGCTTTCTTTGCTGATGAGAAATAGATATAAGCATACATGCATATGCTTAAAATTAAGTGCGTGTTTAATTACTTTGGTGAAGTAGGCCAAAGTGTTCATCATGGAGCTTTGTAGGGCCAGACCGTGAGGGATTCCAGCGTGTGGTTCCATCTCATTTCAGGGGGATTCCTCAAGGAGTCAGGTACCACTCTGCATGAGTAAGGATGTTGGAAACCAACCCATAATGTTGATAAATCATTTTTAACAGATGTTTACCATTAAACTGTATCTAACACACTGCAAATACTGGAAATACATTGGACCACAAAATATGTGAGAGTGATATTCGTGTAATGCCAGATTGTGCACACATGTTAGTGAGCACTTACCCACTGGGAAGTCTCACTGTACTTACTCAGATGAGTAAGGGCTTGCAAGACAGAAGGGTTGCACAATTAAGCCCTCAGTAATTTGATTTATAAGCAAACCACCCTGAGAATGCTCCAAGGGGGTCTCCAACAATATCATATATTTTTCTCCTTGAAATATAATTAAAAACATTCCCTTAGAACACTTAATAAAAAAAAAAGAGGAGAAAAAGGAGACCCATGGAAGCCCAACACAAGTGATGAATTTTAAGGGTCAGGGAGAAGGCAGAGTGGGGAAATAAATAAAGGACACACAATTTGGGGTAAAAGCATTTGGCAGGAAAGAACTGTGTCATTTAAAATTCCTCTCTCTCTTTTTTTCTCAGGGTGGGGTTGTAACTTTATGGATAAAGTGATTTTTGCTGTTGGGACCATGAGTGTTCTGGAGAGAACCATAACGTTGTCCTCAGCAGTCAGGGTCAAGATTGTATATGGTCTGTTCGAGATTAAAGAATTGCCATGCAAATTTGGAGAGCCAGAATAGCACCCTACTGAGCAGGAGTCACTGGTGTGAGTAACTGTTCTTATAAGCTCAAGGGCTTCCTTCAAAAACAAAGCTCTTCTGAAATGGTCAGCTCTTGGGGCTGGCTTCATCCTTTTGCCCTGAATAATAATTATACTGCAGAGTGTCTTGGTAGGAATGCAAATAAATACCATCATGTAGCCAGGGACCATCTGAACAAGCACTCATTATTCTGAGAGTATATTGAAAGATGCTTTATTTTTTAAAAAATGTGTAGAAAATCCACAATATCTTGAATTTTACATATTTGTTACATATCCTGTTTAATCTCAGTCAGTTCCGTGGAACTGACTCTGTATGTTACTTTTAATGGAGGTAACTACCACAGTTTTGTAGATGACTTAACATCTACAGTGAAATCTTTGCTTTCCATGGGCAGACAGTTAACATCTATACTCCTATATGAATGTATGCACGTGAGATTAATAATGAATTCGTAAGCTGGTTTGGTTGGGCAGGAGTCTGAATGCAGAGGTAGAACGTGCCCTCAGCATAGTCCTCATATGAAGAATGGCAGGGCTTTCAAATTGGATTACTTTTTGCAGAAAGATCTGAAAACAGATCTGTATGAAAACTGAGCATTTAAGCTTACTGTCCACTGCAGCATAGAAATCTGAGAGTATGTGTAACACCTATTTTTATCTAAAGAAATAAAGCATGCAGGCTTGCAAATTCTCTGCTGGGTTGTGCAGAAGGAGCATTCATTTACAGAGAAAATATGTGTGGCCAGGGTTAGGCTTAGAATAATATAACACTCGGCCTCCAGTTGACTGCAGAGTTGTAATCCAGGTGTTAGGCTAACTGTTTTAATTGTGCAGTATGGTGCATATGCCTGGAGCTCAAATTGGAATGGGAATTGGAAGGAAAACAGTGATCCTCTTGTTGAAAAATATAATTAGTTTCATAAATGTAGTAGTGGACAAAAGGGGGAAAAGAGATGCCTTTGTTAAATGCTTACCAGTGCGGGTTTGCGGGTACTCGCATGTGCAGAGCATTTAATGTCACTGCTGGGAGATAACAGTTCAGATCCCTACATCCCAGAAGGTCCTTCTTTAAAAGTAGAAACTCACGGAATACACAGGTTAGTAATGTGTGAGTTGATACGTGCAGTGTCCAGCTCTCTCAGAACTAAGCCAAAGGCATCCCTTTTTCTGAAGCAACCTGTCATTCTCAGTCACATGTATTAGAGGCAAAACCAGTATAAATGTGCCAGGTTTCTTCCTCTGCAATGTGGGATTGTTCCACTCCTGGAAGCCTTTTTTGCTCCTAAAGTTTTGAGGAGAGAAGGTTAGTGAAATTAAAAATGTCTCAAAGAACTGAACTTTTCTTAGTTCTTAGAGGCTGTTGGATAAGCTAAAAGTCTCTCACTACCAGGAAAGTTCTGCAGATGGTTGAAATGTTCATCCCCTCAATCTTGTTGTGTTTCTTTCCTGAGTACTCTGATCGTAAGCCTGTTGACTTGTCACTGAGCCAAGCAGCAGCAAATTTCAGTTAGGGTCGTTTCACAGCGTCACTTTATCTCCAAATGCTCTGACTGTCATTTCACCAACACGCATTTTCCACAGGCTTCAGGATTATTCAAATTCTAGTTAGATTTGTTCATGTATCCACTCCTATTCATTTCCTTCAGATTCTCTGTCAAACTGGGCAGCAGAAACTTCTTACCAAAAACTATATATTCAGGTTGACAATAATATGTCATTAATTTGTTTTAGTTCTGTCAAACTGTTTAAACTGCAAAATTCGTCATCCAGAAAAAAATTAGGGATCTAAATGCTATTTCCGACAGTTGAGACAATTTCAGACATTCAGTTCAAAAAATGTTCATTTACCTCTGGGAATTTTTGTTGTGGGATTATTTTTTCTTATGTAGGTTCACCAAAATACAGAAGACACATTAACTTCACATACACTAGCCAGGTAAGGTACCTAACACGTGTTAAACTATAATGCCTGATAATGAGTGAGTCATTTCCCTAATTAGTTCAGGATATATCCTAAGGAAATGCTATGTGAGGATATTTGAGAGGGATTTAGTGAAGGGACCAGTACTCTGTATGTTCCATGGTGTCTCAACAAGGGTATATTGACGGTAATCTATTAGATTTTGAATTATAAATACTTAAAGAAATTGTATCTAAAAAGCTATTTAAGTTCGCTTAAAAAAAAAAAAGAAAAAAAAAGAAAAAGCCCCTGACAGTCTTTGGAAAACACATAGTTTTACAGTGCTGAAACAAAATTGTTGCACAGAATTTTCAATGTATATAGCTGCATAGATTAAAGGAAGTACTTGGAAAGAAAATAGCCAGCAGCACTTGGAAGAAAATCCGCAGGCTGTGACTCCTCTTACAGACTTCTCGATAGTAAAGAAGTGGCTTAGTCTGCCAGCCAAGCAATCCAAGGAAAGGAGAAAACAAACTTTTTTGAAACCAAAGAAAAGGCCACATTGCAGATGCCTTGATAGAAGACACAGCTTACATCTGCCTTCAGAATCCAGCAGCAGAGGAATGTCTGCAAGGGAAGGATGTGTTTTGGCAACGTTACCTGATCAGTGTGTCAAGGGAAGCATTAACACCATGCTTCCATCCCTCACAGACAAGAGATTGATGGAAGCAACATTCTCGTAAACAAATCCCAAGGGGCCACCTCGCTCTCCTCTCGCTTGTCTAACCAGGCACGTCCCACAGAGCAGCGTCTTTAGCAGGGCGTAGGAAGCCGGGCGGACAGAAACGGGCGTCGATGCTGCAAGCAGCTGAAGTCAACACATTGGGTATACTGGGGGTTTTGTTATTTTGGGGTTTTTTGAGTGACCTGGAGTTTACTGGCCTCCTTCGTTAGCATGGATGCATGCTGTCAGTAGCGTTATCAAGACATACTTTTATGTAATGTTTTCTTCTTAAAAAAAAAAAGATTTTAAGGGAATCTCAATACTAGTTGAGAAAATAACATTCACCAAAAATCAAAGAAATCATATATATATGTGTGTGTGTGTGTGTGTATATATATATATATATATATATAAAAGATGTCACTTTCATATGCTCTCTGTAATTTCTTTTACTTTATTAATTAGTGCTGTATTTGCTGTCTTGCAGCTCATCTTCCCTTAAATGAGCCTGCAGTGAAATTGTGATGTGATGTAATACAGACTTTTGCACTTTCATCGCATCTTTCATCCCGATAATTGTAAAGCAGTATATCATAAAGAATTAATTTCCAAAGTGGAGAAGACACTGCATTATTACTTATTTTGTAGAAGCACCCAAACTGTTCAAATATATAAATACATACAGGATATCCAACTTGCAAAGCAGATTTCGAAGGATGGACTTGAAGGGACAGGGACGTATGTGAGAAGTAGATTGCTAGTGGATCAATATTTGTTTAAGGGTGGAAGAGATCATTTCTCTGCAAAGTATTTGGAACATATTTCTTGTTGGATGCAGTAGGATGAAGTGCAAGTGATCCAACTTTGCACTCCTGATGCAGTACAAAGAGAAAAGCTAAAACAGGAACATCAGAGCAGCAGAGCCAGGATCTTCCTTAGAACATGTAGCCAGTGTTTGTGAACAAGTCAGAGCTCTCTTTAGTTGATGGGTAATAGCAGGTTGATTTGCAGGGATTACTCGGTGTGATCACATTGCTACAGCAGCAGCTGTTGGAGATTGTGGGTGCATTAGCAAGTAGCACAGGAGGAAGAGGAGGTCTGTGGAGCAAAGCACCACATCATTCAGGGTTTGAGGGGCTGCTTTTGTCCTTGGACTCTCTGGTTGCAGCAGCAGTTGGAGTGCAGCGGGGCACTCCTTGCAAACACCTTCTGCTTCAGAGTCCTCTCCAAGGAATCTGCTCTGCCCAAGGCTGTTCCATAAGGCAAGGCAAGCCAAAGCGCAGCAAGCAGCAGTAATCAGAAGCACATTCCTGAAACAGGCTGAACTGTTGAAGTGTGTTTTCTTGGCAGCGTTCAAAGGTCTGCTAGTGCGGTGTCCCGAAGAAGCAAGGTGTGTGCAGTTAGCTGGCCGTCTATTCCCTGAGTATCTCTTGAACCTGCTAGCTGATTCCAACCGCATTTGATGACAGGGCTGACATCTCAAAAGACATTATATATCTGTAAGTTTGGGAAACCCAAGTGACCGCATAGAAGAAAAAAGAAAAAACAAAACCTCTGCCTTTATAATGGGAAATGTTAGGTTGTAGCAATTGAGAAGAGGCATTAGGGCATCCACAGAGGGGCAACATAAATGTCCCAGCAACATGAAAAACTCAAATTAAGGTTCGAACCTTACTGGAAACAAAGTATTTTAGACATGACACTATAGGTTTCCTACAATCCATTCTTTCCAGAACAAGTTCCTTTTTCATATAGCAGTCTGTGTTTCTGTGGTTATCAAGAATAAGCTTCCCCAATCCTGCTTGTGCACTGGGTTTTATGATGCCAAGAAGAGTTGCATTGTTTTGCAGAACTTTGCTACAAGTGACAAAGTTCAAAGCTGAGAATGGTGTTATGTGTGTGAAAGGGAACAGCCTAGGTGGGTATTTGTACTGTGTTTTGGTCCACAGATGAGGACGAAACGCCTTGAGCACCTACATGCACCAGGTAGGTCCAGTTCTCATCCACATCCTTAGCTTGACTGCTACATTCACCACAATGTAAAAATACCCCAGGTTCTTAGCTTACGCTCTGCTATTTATAATCTTTGTGTGATGCCAGACATGTGCATATATCAGTATGACACTTTCAGAAAGCAGTGCTGCTATTTTAGCAGCCCTCTAATGAACAGCGTGGGCGAAGCCACCTAGACAAGCTGATTGAGGGAAGTGTTGGAGAGGGAGGGCTCTGGCTTTCTGCTTAAAAATAAAATAAATAACCTTCTTATTTTACTTCTGTGCCATTAAGAATAATCTTAAATGGCCCTTTACTTCCCTGGCAGTCCTCCTTCCCCCTCCTGCTCGGCCCTCTCCCCCAGATGTCTTGATTAGTGGCTGTGTGTATGCTGGTCAGATTCGGGGATTAATGATGGCTAATTTGTCTGAGGTTGGTACAGCCTAGCCAGCAGGCTCTCTACCACCAGCTTTTGCTGCCATATGGGTAGAAGCAGCTGTTTCAATTACTTTCTGTGCCCAGATGTGTCAGACGAGACACCAGTGCTCTGCGGGGTACGTTCAGCCGCTCGGCAGCTAATTACTTCAATCGCGTGTCGAAGCGTGGTGCTGTATACTGTAAAAGGGGGTTTTGAAAACAGCCGAGTGCCAGCTGTCATTACGCCTCACACTGATGTGAGCCTGATAGCCTGTGACTAGATTTTAACTTCAACTTTCTGGGATTCTTCGTACGTACAGAGGATGTTTCTAATAATGGGGCTGTTACCTGCTTACCTATGCGCATGCATGTGTACCTATTCACTTCTGCTGCAGAGAATATGTGCAATATGATGAAACATATAGAATATATGCTATATAATGTCCATATGCATACATGTAAAATATTCTCAGCTGGTGTAAAACAGGCTAACTCTTAACGTGATCAGAGTTTCAGATATTTTTACTAACTGGGCATCTGTCTAGGCTGTGGGTGTAAAACCCGATATTTTTTCTTCCTGGCACTGGTATAAATTTGGGATTAATGTATTTAAGCTGGCATAAGCCGGCTGGGACAAGAGAATCAAGGCCAATGAATGTCTGTCAATCAGCGTGTCAGTCTCCCTCTAGATCCTAATTGCCAGAATAGGCTCTTTTGCTTCCTACTTCTATTTCCATGATCATTTCTCTTGATCCTTGTCCTAGGTGGCAAAAATCACACATGGCTTTGGAAGAGATTGTTTTATAGTGATGACTTCTTTGCGCTTAGCAATTTAACAGGACCATCCAACAGGCTTGCAAGGAAAAACATTAACTATTACACCAGTCCTGGTTTACTGTTTGACTTGTAGACCTGTGTTTGTAAAATTCTGTCTGCATTCCCCCCAAATGCCAAGAATATTTTTCTTTTAGTGAAGTTTAAACTACTTCCAAAGAATATCGCTAGTGGAGGGCTTTGAGGAAGCTGTTCCAGGATGCCCCTTCTCCAGCAGCAAAGATGGCTTAAAGAGTTTCTACTTTGCTCTGCCACCAGCTGCTCATTCCAGCCCTTGTACATGAAGTGTTTCCTCTTGGGTATATCAGCAAAAGCATGATGCAAGGTCTCAACTGAATCACAGAATTGACTTGCCTTAAAAGAATAATTCCTCCCAGTCTTTAGATAGCTCATTCTGATTAAAAAAAAAAAAAGAAATAAAATCAGCTGACAAAAACAAGTGTCCATGGGTACGGGCAGGATGTCATTGAATGTATTGCTGGTGAAGACCAGTGTTTTAGCCAAAGATATGATTTAATGTTGCAGCTCAGCCCTTAATTCCTCATGCTTGTTTTACTGGGACTGTGTTGATCCAGGGAGATAAACTTGCCCTGCTGAAACTGTGACTGACACTTTCTTGCTGTTTTAACTTCCCAGACCAGCTTACCAGGATCAGGCAGGCCTGAGTGATGACTCAGGGTAAGTGAGATAAGCTGAGCAGTGATATCAGATGGCATTGTAGAAACATTTGTGGGGTGAATTTAAGCCAAGATGTGGGATTAGACACATGGGGCTCGAAAAGAGAACGCAGAAGTCTCTCCCATTGTGCTGCCAGCATTGCTAGTTTTCTGCTAGGTGAGAGTCTTGTGAAAAAGTTCATGTGCAACAGTTCTAACTTGAGAAAAGTGCTGTGGTCAGCTGTGAAGTGATCAATGAATTCAAGCAATACCCAAACTAGTGGAGTTGATAGAGAGTTAGGGAAAGGGGAAGGAGGATGGAGGAGGAGGGAGGAAAGAATCTGTTATAAATACACTTCTTACACAAATTATTACAAGCAAGTCTGAAAACAAGTGCAGAGCAAAGCATTTAATGGAATGCCATTGGCATTTTGGGCAAATACTCTGTAATTTGGGGTAGTTACTAACATTATCATCATCATAATACACGTATTTAGGAAAAATAAACATTTGTTTTGTGCTAATTCTATGGTAATCAGGGTGATTGTACTGTACTTAGCTACTGTTTGTTACCATGGTTATTTCTAGTGGTTCTTGGTTATTAATGTCTTGGAAGATTCAACAGTCTTCAGCCCTGTTTCATCTCTCTTTCCTTCAATAAGCGCAAGTATCTTGGCCGGGGGGGAGGGGAGTAATTTTATTTTAATGATCTATCACAGGCATTTATAACCCAAAATAGATTTCCTTCTTGTCAGATGAACACTGGACACTGGTTTCTCACTTTTGCAAAGGTTGCCTTACGGCAGTCTGGCAGAGTGAAGGGCCTGGAGTTGAGTGCCATCTATCCTCACCAGTGAGCTTTATTTATATTGTCAGATGGGTGCAGAGAAACCTTCACGTAAAGAGACTCAGTCTTCTCCATGTGTTTTCTCTGGCCTATAATCTCATAAAGATGAGCAGTGTTGCAACATGCAAGGGAAGTAACCGGTGTCACAAAAAAAGTAGGAACATATTTTTGAAGCATTTTTAGTCTTTCAAATCAATGTAAATAACTGGAGAAATGCATTGGCACATACCTATTTCCCCTTAGCATGATGGACGTATTTGGGAAATAAGCCTCATATTTTACACATCAGAGCACGTTACCACTAGTGATCTGTGATAATCATGTGTGTGTGCTCTTATTCTGTGGTATTCTGAGTACCTTAGCATGACTGCCCATCACTTAGTGTGCTGTAGCCTTTTCACGAGTCAGGGCTTTACCTTCTTATCCTATTTTCCTGATCACTTTCTTACAGCTTCCTGCTCTCTTCCACAGTTTCTCCTCTGATAAGATACAAATAGCAATTAGCTGCTACTTTAGTAGTTATTGTAAGGAATAGCTTGTGTAAGGATAGCATGTTCAAACTGCTTATCATAGCTCTGTGTGAGAGTCTGGATAACCAAGGAACGGTTATGTTACAGTGCATGAATCCAAGAGGTTTTTTTTCTTTATATTGTGTCTATAATGGAAGGAAGTTTATAGTTAAAGTTCTTTGGGGACTCTTTTTACAGTGTGACATACCAGAATATCCTGGGATAGTAATGCTTTATATGAAAGACTGATAGGACTCTAGATATTTGCAGACAGGATGAAAAAGTTTTGCAAAAACACCTTTGGAAGATTCCTCTCCAATATGATACCCCCAGAAGCACCATAGTTGTTCTTGAGATAAGTGGAACCCCTCTCCACTGATTTCATGCTGTAGGATTGTCTAATGGAAAAGTCAGATTAAACTATATTTAGTAGGATTATTGAATATATCCCTGCATACAACAGGTAGGGCAAGACCTGAACTCCGTAGACTAGGGATTGTTTTAATCTAGGGCTCTCATTCTGTTTCTGATGACAGAACAGAAGAATGATGATAGGGGAGATAGGGACATGGTGATGAAACCGTTTTCCATCTTTTCACACTGGGTGTAATTCTACAAACCACAAAAGGAAAATAATTTCAGCTTTTGGTTCAACTATAATAGATCTGACTGTACATAGATATATCTATATCCCCTCATATTTTAATGCACTGTTCTAAATACAAAACTGTGGCAAAGACTCTAGACATCATCTCTACATCTAGGCATTTTTCCAGTGGTAGGTTACAATAATGGGAATAATTTTATGTCAGAAGGGAATTAAATGTGTTACTAGAAAGGCAGGATCTTCAGACATGCGAAATAAGTACCAAGCTCCATTCACTAGTAGGAGCACTACTAGTATGCTATGTGGGAAAGCTCTATAATCCTGTGGACATTGTCTTAAGTGTGTCAAAACTCAACAAATGAACTGTCATTTGTTGAAGTTAAATGGAAGTCAGAACTGCAAGTGAATTTCATGAATGTGACAACCTTGAAGCCTAATAAAGAGACAAAGGAGTAGAAAGCTTCCCAGAAATATCCCCCTAAGGAGAAGTCAAGAATTATCTAATGTGGATAAATAGGTTAAAAGGATATCCACATCTTGGGTTTTGATAAATTTAGGATTGACAGGTTGAATGAGAAAGAGGTAGCCCTAAGCAGAAGCTTATATTTAGGGTGAGATGTCAACTGAGGGAGAAGCAGACTCAAAGATGAGGAATATGATTTAATCAAGGAATCTGACAGACTCGCTGAAAACTTCTTAGATAAGACACTGGAAATAAAAGACAATCTCAATAAATGGATGTGATTCTCTTATTTTGTTCAAGAAGCAAAGTTTTTGACTAAACAGGAGTTGAGACCATGTTCAAAGATACTTCCTCTGTTCCTTATGGAGCAGTGCATCAGGTCAAAATACTAAGATTATTTTTTACAATTTAGGGAAAATTCATGCCCAGGCAGAGCTTCACTGAGTTACTGGGGAAAAAGAAAAGAGATGGGTCTCCTTTCTGTGGAGTTTGTAGCATAGATGAGATTGCATGAGTTAGGATATGGATTGCTAATGTGAGTTGAGCTATAAAGTGAAGCAGGTGATGTCAAACCATGACAGAAACCAGATAGGCCCAGATGGATTTGGGCATAATTTTTTTTGTGTTCATTGAAGTCTCATAGCTAGATTTATGGAAGCTAAATGGCATGGGAAAGCTTGTACAATGAGTCAATAGTTAATTCAGGATTAGAATATTTCATGGCTTTATGTCCCTGTGGTATATTACATGCTTCCTTGTACTCCATTGAATGAAATAGCTTTTGATATAGGCCTTCGTAAAGGCCTACATCATATTCAGGGGTTAAAGAGTTAATTTGAATGCTTCTTCTGGTTTATAGTTATGCAGAAAATATAGGGAATAAAAAATTCTGATCATATTCACCTTTAAATTGTGTATTAATGTTCTTCAGAGTCCATTCTGTAAAATCACAATGTAATGCATTCTTGGAAAGACAGGTTGGTTACTCGGTGATGAGGAGAGTTGCCTTGTACTCAGAAATTGACTGTGTAACCCATAACAATTTGAGGAAAAACAGGTAAAAATCCAGCCCAAAGAATCCTTTAAAAGACCTGAAAGAACAGAATAGATCAGTGGTTTATTGCAGTCTTTCTGAAGAGAGAGAAATGAGAATGTTCTAAAGTTACACATAAAAATAACATTAGTTTTTCTTCTACATTTTTATGATTGAGGAGGGAGGCTCACTGGTATCTGAAAACTTCCAGAGCTGGCAGATAACTCGCAGAGCTCTTTGAATGCACTGCTAGTCCAAGAACAAGACAGGAACCATCAAGATAATTGTCTGATACAAATCTTTATTAGAGTAATAGATTTTGTACTGTCACGATTCCTGAATTATAGCCATATGTACGAGTGAAGGATGAAACATGTAAATGGCAATTCATCATTAAGTGTGTATAAGGAGCTAAATTATTCTTTTCAATACTGTTCTTGTATCTGAGACATGATACATTACATTATGCTGTAATTTAAAGGCGTAGTGTGAATCAGCCAAAAAGTTGTATTCTCTTCTAACACATATAGTTTAATATTTGGGCTTCTCTTCCTCATTCATTCATTTTTTCTTTAATTGTAAGTTATTTCCTCAGGGAAAATTATGCAAAGTGGCTCTGTTCCAGAAAAACGGGGTGCAGCTTAGTATGGCAATTTTGGATTTATCTGAAAGCTTTGATGCCAATACCGTGTTTAATTTTGAGGAATTAGTCAGTACACTCAGATGTGTACTGTAAGAGGGCACAGCGATATGCAACTATGCCACCGTGCTGGCAGTATTTTTGAGATGTGTATAAATATGGAGTTTTTTACATTCTTCAGTCAGCTTTATCAAAACTTACAGCACTAGAGAAATATGGAGAAGTATATTCATGAAGGAAATCCCCCTCCTTTGGTTAAAAAAATGACTATTTTATATTTTAACAGGTGCATAAGATTTTTCCTCTTCAAAAGCTTTATTCGGCTCACTCCATGCTGTTATTTCAGCTTATGCTTTAACATGGCCATTCAGTGTGTTCAGATGCGTGGTTGGTGGGGTGTTGCTGCTGAGTGAATTCAGATAAATACTAGAAAAAGCTGCTATTTGGGGAGCCCCAAACTCTGTGTTTGATAGAAAAACAAAGACCTAGAGAAGATATCCCAAGATAATGAAATATTGCCACCAAAGCGACTGTGTCATCCACGTGTGCCCATTGGCGTTACATGTGCAGGCACGTTATGTACGAGCTGCCCACCCGCGTTGGGATCAAACAAACACCAAGGTTTTGCTTATTCTAGTCAAAGCGTAAGAACAGACTACATTACAATCAGAAGTAGGCTCTGTATTACAGTTTAAAGGCAGGAGGAGAGGCAGGGTTAGTTCTAATGTTCAAGAAACAAGGCTTTTTAATTGATTTTTCTGGAGAATGCTTTCTAGGCTCAGAAAAGTTTCTCCCAGCTTGATGTCAGTTTTCAATGTCTTTTTTCCTCTCACTACATCTGTAAAACATAGCAGGGCTTTATTGTTTTATCTCCTAGGGAAGATATTCTTTCTTCTGGATGTAACCCTACCTCAAAATGACTTCAGAGTTCAGATTCCTGGAGGTGTAGTGGATATATGGCAATTCAGGCCGTAATTTACAATAAATCATTTTCTGACACCGCTTCCATGAGGTAACACCAAAAGTATGTTGTTGGGGAGACTGCTCTCTAAGGCTATGGTGAAGGAGACCCAGCATGTCCTTGCCAGTACTTTATTATTTATCCTGTTGTGGTTAGTTTCAATGCTGCCGCAGACGTTCTCTCAGTTTGCATTTCTGCCTGGACATGGTTTCCGATATTCCTCTTGGAATAGGCAGATGTTCCTAATGGCTTCCAAATTCCATGTTTGCAATGTCCATTGCCTACTTTTAATATCTTTAAATACGGAAGAAGCTTTCTGTCTCACAAGAGTTGGGCTCACATCCTCAGCACTGGTGAAGATGAGGAGAAGTAGGTCAATGAAAACCATCAGCACTGATGGTCCTGCTTTTCTGTAGAAAATCAGGGTTGAAAACGAGCATTTTCTGCATCTCCTGAATGTTTTCCTGCATGTCTTTTGAATTTTGGGTGTTTGTATGTGCATTTTCACATGAAAGCAACTTTGAAAAGGTAACTCTGTCATGAAATCAGTCAGTGAACTATACTGCACTGGCCTGAAACAACAGTAAAACTTATTTAGAGCAAGAGAAGTAAATCTGGGAAAAATAACATGCAAAACCCTGAATGCCTTCTATTGAAGAACATGCTTGGGTCCTAGTGATCCTGAGTCTTTACTCTGACTTCTGTAATCCTGGAGGCAGGTTGGGTAAATATCCTAGGATTCAACTTCTGCATTTATGAATGGTTTAATAAGGCAGAGTGAGTGATGTTTGCTTCACAGACACATGTGAAGTCTCACTTGTTGTAAGACTTAACCCAGGAATGTCTTTAAAGTCTTTTGAAAGCTAGAAGTGCTTGATTCATTATTATGAAACATTTTAATGTATTAATCTTTAAATCTCCTATGTAGGCAATTAATTAACCAAAACAGCCTGATAAGCATTCTCCTCCTCTGGTTACTAAGAGGCATTTTTGGCAGAGGATTGGACTTGCAAGTCCAATGTCAAGGGAGGACCCTCTAAAGATGAAGCTTTGCAATTTGTTCCCATATCACACTAATACGCATGTACTGTGCAGCAGATTTTTTTTGAGGGAAAAAGACTTTAAAAATGTATTTTACACATGGCACTTCAATGTGATTGCTTAAAAAGTGCATAATATGAACAGACTTCTCACGCGGTATCTTTTGGCGAAGTGGAAAAAGCTCTGTTCTGGCATTAGGAAATCCCTCCAGATAATTTTGAGGTATATGTCCCTTTCAGTGTTTTGACAGATCACAACTGAATTACCGTGAATGAAAGAAATGTTGGGCTTAGAAACTGGAGGGGAGGAGACTACTTTCACTTCAGGGACATATTCAATACAAGGCTGAGCCTGATGATACTCGGCTTCATTTCAGTGTTCATCGTGGCTAATCCTTAGTACAAATGAATATCCACACTTTTAAACAATCAAAGGTTAAAGACAACTCAGCCATTCATGTGATCTCATTATACTGTGCTGATTGCAGTACATCAGAGATATTTATAACCTTAGTTCATAAAGTTGGATTTCCAGTAAATGAGATCCCTTTCCAAAGGTTAAATATTTATGTCCTTATTTTCCATCTGAAAACAGTATAAACTTAAGAACATGCGCTAATGAACCATCAGAGCCGTCTTTAGGAAGATAAATAAAAGTTTTTGGGTTGGTATGCAGACTCCCAAAGCTACCGCTTGCACAACCTTCTTCTCACTGCCCATGTGTGGACTTTCAAAATAGATCATTGTCATGACAAAGACTTTAAACTATTATATTTATATAATCAGGCTTAACCTTGCTTGAGTGCAAAATAGCAGAAGTAATAATAATAATATCCTTTCTCTGCCTTTTTCTACTGAGCTTAAAGAGCCCGTACAGTTATCTCCAAAGCAGAGAAAGCAATTAATCCTTTCAGTCTTTTTTAGTTCTTATTCCAGGGACAGGTGTGTTGCCTTCTCAGAAGGGGATGCTTGGGAGAGCTTAGGCCGTCCTACTTGTATCCAGCATTTAAAACTATTTCTGATCCAGCAGTCTTTGGTTCATTGATTCCTGGCCTTGCAGTCCTCCCATTTACTGAACACGCTAGGAATCCAGTTCTTAGAGGTTACTAAAAGTGCTTTCTCTTTAAAGTAGCTCATTATATAACAAGCCAGGTTGCACTTTCATTATCTTAAACAATATAAAAGATTAGTGGCCACAGTGGAGTTCTGTGATACTGTTTTCTAGAGGATGCTAAAAACTGCAATGCATTTGTCTAATTCTGATCTTGGTGATTTCTGGTTCAAAATGCTCAAAACTCAACCCTACAATATCCGTGATAAAGTAAAGAAGCAGTAGTATTCAGAAGGCATTCAGGGCATCACGACACCTTGCAGGTAAATGTCGCAGGTGTATTTACACTACAGGGGTCTTCATAGTGAGTTTTCTTCAAGCAATAAATTTTGGATATTAAGTTGGTTGAGATCTTAGCCATATTTCTGCTTGCAAAGCAAGTGCTCCCATTCCCTACATCTCAGAGGGTCTATCTCTGGAAATCTTTGCAGAGGTAGAGATTTTAAAACCCCAGGCAAACACAGAGTCCCCCAAACCAATACAAGATCCCAGATACTTTCTTTAGGTTAGTCTCCTAGATTTGGTGTGTTCCACTTTGTTTCTATCACTTACAGGCTTTTCCAAATATGTGGTGATCTCTCCATCTATAAATTCAAGCCAAAGAAATGTAGTGAAACTTTCAATGTCACTAAGATTTTTTTTTTTTTTTCGTTCAGCAGAGCTGCACTTGATGTAAATCTATGCAGAGTAAAGAACTTTTCAGCTAGGATGATGATTCTGTAACTACTGCCTGTTTGCCCTCATTATGGAAATACAAATTGTTCACTAAGACAACGGTCTGAATCAGATCTTGCTGTATGAAGCCCCTAATTTGGGAAGGACTTAGGTCTAGAATTCCTGCTAATGAACTGGGTAATTGTACACTGGTGGTGCATCCAGCTGTCCTCTTCAGTGGCTCTGGTGGCATCCTCAGGCATTTGTGGAAGTGAACACCCAGGTGACCTTTTTCTGGTATTTCTTTTAAGCTGCTTTTCACCCCCGCAAAGGCCCTATAGGTCCTCATTTGATTACGTAAAGCAGATCAGATTAAATCTTTTAGGAGCAGTATAGTCTTGCAGAGATGCAAAATATGTGTACCTTCCTCTTGCATGTTTTCTTCCTCATACGACTTATAACAAAAGGAAAGGCATGTGGTAAAAGAAATGCCGTACCTCCGGCACGCTGCAAGAAAAGCATAGGAGAGATCAAAGATGTTGCCAAAACCCAGGTTCCCTGGAGGAGCAGAAATTTTTTTAAGTGATGTACCCAGGTGGTCCTAGAGGGGCAATACGCGCCATGCTTCAGAGAAGGGAGAAAAAAATAGTACTACTCATTGTCAAACCTGGAAGAATATTTATCCTGAAGCCTGCTGCCGGAGACTCAAGGTAACAACTTTGCAGTCACACGCGCTTTGATTCCCCCCTCTCCCCCATGCAGATTTACAGATTGATAGGCCAGGCAAAATGATTACAATTATCCACCTAGCATGAGGTGGTAATTTCATCACATTGTGACATTCACTACACCCGGCCCGGAACGTCTTTATAGGAAGACATCCAAGCACGGTGCCAATTGCATGGACAAAAATACATCCTGGGGTTTTGTGTAGGCAGCGGAAAGGTGCTGTCATCCGCCATACAGTAGGTGTGATAGATCCACGGTCTTTCCATCCTCTCCTTTAGGAAAATAGCCATCCGTGCTTAAATTTGGTTTATTTTTGAGGGACCGAGGTATTACTTTCTTTTCCCTCTCAGTCTGAAAATTATGGATGAATAATGATCTCCCAATTGCCCTTCACAATCACGATACAGCCAAAGAAGTTAATAAGCCACCTCTGTAACCCCCCTCCCTTCTCCGCACAGACATTTTTTACCACATGGGTGAACACAAAGAAATAATCAGATAGGAGATTTTTCTTCTAAATTAGGCCTCTTGTTTGTAAACTGAAAGAGTGCTAATGCAGTTCAAACTCAGCTGTGTAGCCCATACACACACTCGGCCCAGGAGTATTATAAAGAGTGGGAGAATAGGGGGTTTTGTTCTATTCTTCAGTCGCTTTCTATATGAGAGGGCCATTCATTCAGTCCCTGCGCTTCTCTCTCTCCGTCTCTCTCCCTCTCCTTCTCTTTCTCTCCCTCTCTCCCCGTCTATTCCTCTCCATAATGCCAGCATTAGCTGCAAGCTGCTAGCTGTAAAAGTGCTTTGATGTTGACCTCTCACTGCCATTGACAGACCCTCATTGGTGGGTGAGTAGCAGAGCAATAAGGGCATGTGTAGGAGAAAAGAGGATGAAAGCCTGGACAGCTAGGAAGGGATAATATGAACAGATTCCTGCCTGTTCACTTAGTTTCTTTTTTTTTTTTTTTAACTGGGTCTTCTGATTACAGAGGTTACGAACCAGTAAAACTTCAGAAATGACCACTGAAAGCCTGCTGTACATGTTGAATCAGATAATTGTTCCAGCTCTTGCCTTGTAAAATTAAATCAAGCCATGAACTGGGCAAGAACATGTAGTGGAGTTGAAAACACTTTCCTGTTTAAGGCAATGAAATAGTGGGGTTTTGTCTGATACGTACAATAATATTACTGGGCAAGGGCAAGTAGCGTGTAAAAGGCATGGGAGCAGGGGACACAGGGGAGAGATGCCCATTCATGTTGATTTTTTCTCATCTGGTGCCAAAAGCTGAGGCAGAAGTCTTGCAGTTTAACAGGTTCAACATGCAAAGGTGCACCAGGAGATCAAAGGAACGCAGAGGGATTTCTGCTCCAGGGAGCACATGTGCGCTCGCACGTGTCCAAACACACACAAAACCTCTTGCTTCCCACAGTGCTCTCACATATGGAGCAAGGGGGACGTTCCTGCTCCTACACCCAGGTCGCATTAGCAGCCTCCTGGCCCAAAAGGAGCGTTTCACCTTTCCAAAGGGAGCTGGGAGGTGCAGGGTGTGATGAGGAGAGCTCTCGCGTTGATGCTGGATGTCTGCTAGTTTCTATGCCTTGTGCTTCATAAAGTAGCCTTAGATCTTCTGCTTATTTGAGGCATGAAGAAGCATCACTTGAGACCCTGCAGCTCACTCCTTGACAGCATTAGGCCGTCAGACTTGCTTAGCTATTTTATTTGAGCTGTAGATCACCAGTTCAAATCTGGTCTAAGCCACTCATGATGCACATGATGTCATGGGGTGGGGAGCTACCGGCTGCAACAAAATCAGCCAGTTGCTGGAAAAAGAAGGGACAGATGAAACCAAAAGCTGCAAACTGCCCTGTGCAGCATTAATTAGAAAGCATGTAGGCAATCTCAGCACTCAAATAAGTACCCTGTTAGAAGAACGTGAATAAGAAAGAAGCTATAACAGTTACTATCTATGTTCAATTTCTTTTAAAAAAAATTATAAGAAACGCAGTGCATGCTTTTGGTTCAGAGACTTTTCACACAGTGATCTACTAGAAAGAAAGAAATCTTTCACTGAATGATTAAAAATATTCACATTTTTAGAGGGGACAAACTTCTCTAGCACTTTCAAACTTACTGTCTGCATTTGCTACCAGGGAACTAATTCTCCAGTCAGTTTCACAGATGCTTTGCTGTCACTGCTCTACAATTCTATTTATTTGATAATAATTTTACAGCACTTTTCCAGAGGGATTTGGAATTACATCTTCAGCTTGCAGCAGTTTGGAAAAGGTGTGTGAATACTACATTCAGTGAAAACTGTGCCTAACCTTTTTTTTGTTATGGAAAATGCATTTTCAGTTGAAGCAAGAAATCTTGCCAGAAGTGTCTTGGCCAAGTTTTGTAAGTGTGCGTAGCCCTCCCTATTCTGATACTTTACCATTTGCTTTTGTCAACCAATGAAAAATAAACGCTATCTTTCCCATTCCAACAAGAAATGAAATAGGACTTCACGGCGTTTTCAAAAAGGTACCAATTTTTAACCTGAAACAAAATGTGGAACATTTGAAATTTCGCATTTGCTTTGGCTTTTTTAAGATAGCCATCGTGAACATAAAGCCTGGTTGAACTTTGCAGTTCAGTCTTTACGATGTTTTAGCACAACTTGAAATTGCATCCAAAAGAGCGAGTATATCCATCATCTTTCCATTCTTTTGCCAGGAAAGAACTCTTCTGACATCAGCACACTCTTGATGAGTATTTTCCTTGAAACTTTATATATATGTGTGTGTATATACAAACACACAGACATATATATACACACTACTCTCCAGTTGCAGTGTTGCTAGACTACCTGAGATGAAGACCTTCCTGTTAGGGGCTACTGCACCGAGTGCAGCTTCGTCCAGGTGAGCAACACTCGTGTTCCACGAGTTCTGCAAATCTCCTCGAGAGCTGTGTTACAGGAGCCTGTAGAGCTTCTGCACTGTGAGCTGGACCCACGATTTTAAGACATGCTTCTTTTTCTATCACGAGTTGTGCAAATCAGAATTTAGCTCCTCGAGAGCTGTGTTGCAGGAGCCTGTAGAGCTTCTGCACTGTGAGCTGGACCCACGATTTTAAGACATGCTTCTTTTTCTAGCATTTTCAATTAACCAGACCTTAGGAGATCTGGCTAGGCAGTTGGAGACTCCATTCAAAAGGATTAAAAATATATATTCATCAGAGGTGCAGCAGCTGTTTGGGTAGGTATTTTGTATTCTGCCTGTCTGTGGGTTCCTGGAACCCTTACTGTTCCCTGATGTATCATTTCACTCCAGTGAAAATCACAAGCGATAACTCAGGAGGCAGTAAAATTACAGGGGTCACAGAGTACCCCCAGTATGCTTGAAATCAGGTCACCAACCTCGCTCAGCTGGCCCTCTTGCTGATAACTCCCCTTTACTCCTCTCCCTTTTTCACTCGGTGGCCCAATTATCAGGAAGAAAAAAAATCACAGGAGGAAGAAAAGGAGAGAGGCAACTCTCTGGGGCCTAAAAGAACAAGTGCAATTACGAGCTATTTTAATGGTTCTATTGATGCTGATGGTGTAAGGAAGACTACACGCGTGTCCTTCACTCTTGGGTCTGTTCTGGCTGTGTGTTCAGAATAACGTCCTGCCTGCGAGCAAATCTGGCTTGGAAAGGAAGCTCCACTAACAGACCCATGGTTGTCAGTGGAATTGGGTGCATTAATGATTCCTAAGTGGTTGGGTGGAGCACGTCAACACAAGCCCTTTGCAATTTTATGGTGTCATAGCCGAGATTCAAAAAAGATGAAATGAAGGAGAAAAGAGAAAGGGAATATGAACGCAAAGGTGGCAGAATGGATTCAAGTCAGATGGGTCACATTGTTCAGGAAGGAGCTGTGGGTGGTGGGTTGAACTGGATCAATCTTTCCACACTCCCTGGCCAAGTTTTTGCTCTAGATCTGCCCAGTGAAGGCTCAGTGCTATTTACAGGATCTCAGAATACTGCAAAGTTATTTCCTGGAGGGAGAGTAATGGTTGTTCTGTGTCTTCCCTTTCTTTTGCAGGAAGGTAAGGACTCCCAACTGAAGGGATGTGAGTGGATGTCCAGCACTTTCACTGCAGACTTCCAGCTTACCAGTTTTGCTTCAGTGTTTTTGTATTTACAAAATGTCCTCTTAAAATAGTGTTTCTGATAGCAATATTTTGTTTGGGTCTATCCAACTTTAATTTTGGCTGATTTTTATAATCAGTTACATGGAAAAGACCAAGCTGGATAACTTCACCTTTGGCAACTTGGCACACAGGTAATTTTACTGTTTTTGATTTGTTGTCTGGCTGGTTGTTTTTGTGGTTTCTGGTTTTTGTTTGTTTATTTTTTTGATTGGCTTGATTATGTCAAAGCAAGAAAAAACAGTGATGCCTAATTTTTTTTAAAGGAGTCCAAAATAATTTGAATAACTTGGAGGGTTTGAGCTTTTCCATCCCTACTCCAAAAATCCCTTTTCCTGATACATCTGTGCAGTAGCAGCTTGGAGATAAGTGTTGTGCTCGGAAGCCAGGATCCCTGCTCCTCCTTTCAGCCAAGGAAAGTGCTGTTACAAATCAGTAAGGCAACAAATATGTTCCAGTCTCCTGCTCTTCAGAATGGGGACAAGGAACGGAGGAACCATCTACGGATGAGGCAGTCATATGAGTCAGAAGACAGAAATGTTTAGTCCTTCTCAGGAGGTTTTCCCTGGTTAGAACGGTTGCTGAGCACTGCTGAGTGCTTTCAGAAGCTCATAAATAAATTACCCCACAGAAAATAGTAAGCTCAGATGGTGCACGGACAGCTACAAGGATGCAAAGATCGAGTGCTTCCTTCTGGGGGGTCCTCACCTTACCAGGAGACAGGAGAGCTTTTGTGCAATGGGTGTTACTGTTCAAGAGCCCTGAAGCACAGCTTTGTTCCTTTGACTTTTAATATTCTGGTGGTTCTGTTTGTGCCAGAAAATGTGACTTGCATTTAGTTTTTAAGAATTTAAGCCCCGAAAGGTTAAACTCAGATTTGGCCTCCTTGCTTTCTCAAAGACAGCAAGGGAAATTTTCAAAGGACCAATTCCAAGCTTTATTACACTGCATCACTCTACTACAAGGCCCGCAGGAAGGAAGAGTGCTGTGCCCAACTCATAGCAGAGACAGAGAAAGATGGATTTTTAAATTATCTACCTTTGCTGTGCAACATGAACATTTTAGGGCAATTATCTTGAGATAATGCCTACAAATTGCTGAAGACTTTGGGTTTGTAATTGCTCATGTTCATTTAAGGTTCCCAGCAGACTAGACCAGGAAAATCACTGCCAGTCAAGCCAAGGATGATAGCATACGGTAACTGAGTTTTTCTTAGAAGACAGACACACAAATCAGTTTTCTTTAAGAGCAGTATTTCTAACTAATTGTTTGGTTTCATTGTGTTTCCATAGCAGGAGCCATAGTGTTTGGCAGGGCAGAATAGCAACACTTTCCATCCAAGACACATCCATGCGAATGGACAAATTGAATTCCCCGGCATGCGGTTATTCTCCTGCAGCAGTTAGCACTCAGCAGAGCTTTCAGCGTATCCCCACATTTCCTTATTTACACACCAGTGGCCTTCCAGTTACCTTAAAAAGTGAGTCAAGAATTAACACAGAGAGAATTTTATCAGGCCAAAGCAAAGGGAAATAACTGTAGCAGCCTGCCCTCTCTTTATAATTAAAGCACATTTATTAATGTAATATTTTGCTGAGGTTTCAACTCAACAAGAATATTCCTAACAAAACCATTTCGCAAAAGCATGTGTTCATAAATGCACTCAAGTGACTTGAACTTATATATACCGATTTCGTACCCCCATTGCCTGGTAGTTTTGTTGTGAAGCCCTGATAGCATTCCTGTCATAGATATCCTTCATTGGCCCCAGGCATCCATTAGATAAAAGAAATTTCATCTCATCAGTATTATTTTATTAGCATAGGCAGCATTGGCCAGTTAAACTAGGTATCTAAACTCCAGCAGTGTAAAATCACCCCTTTTGTCTGTCAAACAGTTGCCATTAGAGCAGCCAAATAAATCATTTTGTTTCAGTAACATTAAAAATTATAAAATGGGACTTAACTAAAACAAAAAAGGCATTTTTCTTACTAAAATCTGTCCTCCTCCCAAAAGTGCATTGGGTTATCAAAAATACTTTGTTTGGCCCTTATCAAAAATGAGTTGTTTTCGTATTTTTTTTAATGCACTTTAACAATATTTGGACCGAAAACATTACCTAGAATCACAGATTTGGGGGTTTCTCTTCTTTTTTTTCTCCTTTTCCTTTCATGAGATCCCTGTGAACTTCATTATGTTTTCAAGATACTAACTTGACTAACTCTTATCTCCAAAGACTGCCTCATGGTGTTTTAATGCCCCATTTATTGTCATCATCTTTTTGGATAGTGAAGTGATCTCTCTTCCCACCTTCCTGGGCCTCAAAGGTATGATGTAAGAGATGACAGGCAAATCTAAGAATATACATCAGGACTATCAAATCCACTCTGCCACTCCATATTCCCCCCCACCAATGGTCATGTTATGTTGTAGCACTCACAAACTGATGAGATTAAAACACATTTTAAAACCTTTAAGATGTAGTTTCTTGTTTTTACTCTGCTGCTCTCAGTGGAATGTTGCTTCAGGAACCTTTACTCCAGTGATCAGAAACATCCTGTAATACCCAAATTATGTGAACTCAATAGAATTTTGCAGGCATTTCTTGTATCCCTGCTACACATATATATGCTTATATAGGTGGCATGGACACCCTCTATTTCTGAATTGTAACAATGCCACGTTAAGTATCTCAAAGGTTTTAAAATGTGTTTTAGTTTCTTGTTTTTACTCCACTGCTCTCAGTGGAATGTTGCTTCAGGAACCTTTACTCCAGTGATCAGAAACATCCTGTAATACCCAAATTATGTGAACTCAATAGAATTTTACAGGCATTTCTTGTGTCCCTGCTACACATATATATGCTTATATAGGTGGCATGGACACCCTCTATTTCTGAATTGTAACGATGCCACGTTAAGCCTTCACCGAGCTGATTTGAACAAGCCAAGCACTTTTAGTCTCCTCTTGGAAATTCTCTAGTCCCTTGATCATTATAATAGTCTTCTCTGCTCTCTCAGCTCCAATTTGCATGAACC
This sequence comes from Tinamus guttatus, assembly GCF_000705375.1. Next base: position 435,845 of record NW_010580220.1, read on the forward strand.
CTTCTTGAGCATGGGTAACCAGAATTTATGCTGTATTTCAGATAATGCCTCACCAGTGCTTTGTGTAGTGGCATTAATATTTTCCTCTCGTTATTAGCGCTATTACAGGTGATGAATCCCAGGATTGCATCTGCCTTTTCAGTTGCATTATATTATGGCTCATATTTATCCTGTAATCAACTAGCAAACCCAGGTCTTTCTCATCCTTTGTCATTCCCAACAGCTTCTAGCAGAAATTCTCATTATTAGTCCTTTAGTGCATGACCTTGCATTTTGTACTGTTCAATTTCATCCCATTTCTATTACTTCTGTCCTCAAGGTCATCCAATTCTTCCTGTATGATATTGCGGTTTTCGTTTGTGTTGATGGAGCCTCCCAAATTTGTTCAATCTGGAAATTTCATTTGAACACTCTTAGGTTTTTTTGCCAAGCTTATTAATGAACTATTAAATGAGAGCAGTCCAAAGGCTCCTCTTTGAGAAACTCCCCTAATATCTTCTCAGCAATCCCATATTTCCCTCTGCAACATATTACATCTTCACTTCCTCTGTCACCAACCAAGACCTTAAAATTCTGACTAATTTTTCGTTTGTCTCAAATGAACTAAGTAGTTCCCAGGTGGCACCTGCTGGAATACTTTAATAAAACCTGGATGAATTTTAGTAATTTTAATTGAAAACCTCTTAGGATAGTCTGGCATATTCTAGCATCAGGAAACACTTACTGTAAATGTTTACAGCTTAGTCTTGTGTTTTGAGTGTTCAAATTTCTTCTAGAATTTTGTAAACTATTAAAGACTGTCTGACAGGTCTTTCTAACCCCCCCTTTATCTAATCTAAGAGGAGGAAAACTGTACCAACGGGTGCAAATATAGGTACGAAAAGCACACTGCAATTGCCTCCCCAGGTTATACTGTGTAATCTTGCCATTGGCATTTGGACCAGCAGTTTCATGCCTTCATTCTCAGAAGGAATTCATTCAGATTCTCCAAACAAAATACACTGATGTTTTCATTTGGTCTCCTGTTCAAAAATAGTCTGCATATCTTGTATGTATGGTTTGTATATATGGTGTCTTTTGCACCCATATTTGACAATGCCATTCTAATGGAAAATAAAAGCAAGGTGTTCATTTAGGCTTGTGTTTTTTTCTATACTATTAACCCATCCTCCTTTTTTTTTTTTTTTTCCCCTCAAATGTGCTGGCTACAGAAGGTTCCCCCTAAATATATATAAATATATATAGGGGGTATCACTGACGTGGTATCTCTCATTCCACAAAGTGTAGACAGCCAAAATTTTCCTGTAGGTGGGTAAAGGCCCACTGTTAGCCTCTTATGAGCCAGACTCTGCTGCTCCATACAGCATATGCTGTTTGTTAATTATTTGCCTTCTCTTGTGCATTCTTTCCTGCCCTTGTTTATCCTCCCCTGTGTTTTTCTTTTCTGATGTTTTGATCTCCTATACTGTATCTCCTCAGCATTTTTGCATTTTTTGCATCTTTTTGCATTTTGGTTTTGATTTTGTTTTGCTTAGGGGATTATACATTTATAACAGACCTTTCCAGAGCCTAAAAAGAAGGAATATGCATTGATAGTCAGTATGAGAAAAACTTATTCCCAAATAAAGGTTCCCTCATGCTTACTATTGAGGGAGAAAAAAAAAGAGTTTCAAAGTTTACCTTCAAACTCTTTCCTTTTTGTGGCCTGAGTGCATCCCTCAATAGCAGAAATGCTTAGCAGGACTCCTTTGCTTATGCCACTGCTGCTGGTGTGTTGCACACATATATATGCCAACATATAGAAGAGTGATATCGCAAAGTGTGATGGCAAAGCAGCCCTGGGACATGTTCCCACAGTTGTTTTCAGTCCCTCATCAGGGTCCTTCCTAAACGGAGTCCTTGGTCAACAGAGCTGACCAAAGTCAAATCACAGGAGCAACTGTGGGGATGGGGCTCTCTAAGAGGTAAAAGGTGAGATACAGTCTGGTTTGCCATAATGGGGTTGTGTTATGCTGCACTGAATTCTGCGTTTCTCTGGTTTGAATTATCAGGACACCAGAAGGCACAGCAAATTAATGAAAGAAGAAGATAGGAAAATGCCTAAGCTTCCAATCAGTGGAGAAAAGAAGGGCTCTGCCCTCAAAACCTTCCCAGTGAAAAGACCCAGCAGGATAGAGAGGCTAAAAGTATTCACCGCAGCACTGCTAGTTAAAGGTAAGTCACATTCATTCACCAGGAGAGGAAAAAGAAACCTGAAACAGCCCTTCTCCTCTTTACTCCCTTAGTTCTAGTCAACAAAGTGAAGTTTTGAATGGCAAGGGGGAAACTCATCACCCTGCATTTCCAGGCGGTGCAGCCCGCCTGGTGTGTTGCCGTGCGTGGTGGGGAAATGATCGCTCCCCCAAAGAGTGATTACAGCCCGAGCAATAAAACGGTGACACTGTCACTGGAAAGCTGTATTTTGATATTGTGTTTCCTGCGTTTCATTTCCTGTGTGAAGCCTAGGGAGATATTTTTTTGCTTTTTGTGTATGTTGTGGTGGGGATAGAGGGGATCCCAAGGCTGAAATGTTCTTCAAGGTACTTGAGGAAAGTAGGAGATGAGAACAAACTCCTATTGCTGCCAGGAGCAGCAGCTTTTCTTTGTGCAGGACCCCCCTGATTATTTGGCCTGAGTCCTGTCTTTTTCTGTGGCAGCCAGTAGATACCATCCTGCTTTTCACTAAAATACTAGGGCAGGAATCTGTCCTAGAATGCAACTTTTATAAACTCAGGAAACATCTTTATGGTCATATAGCTAAGGGGTTATTTGGACTGCTGCAAAAAAATGTCTTCAGGAAGGGATTGTAAAGAGAACTGGCCAGGTCCAGCCTCACCTCACCCTCCAGGTGTTGCTACCAGAAACTTAAAAATGCTGTTCCTGGGGTGCACAGAGAAAGAGGACCTGAGTCCTGCTCCTTGGTCCTTCCAAAGACCTATATTTCTTGCATTACTGTGATACATATGAGGTTTCTCGGGGGCTAGAGAATTTTGCAGTAATCCCTAGGGTGTTTTACCATTGTCAGAAATCACAGGATTGTAAGGGTGATACACTCTAAGGACCCCGCTCCCCGAAACATCTCTTTTCCTCTGCTTTGCATTGTAATACTGCGTGTGACATGCCGTATTGCGCTTATCTGTCTCATACTAGAGAGCTTCTTCTCATCTTCTTTTATGGATGGGAGCAGAGTGGTTTAAATCAAAGCATTTGACTTTGAACCTCTCTTGAGCTGGCCTTCAGGCAAGTTCTTTCTGATCAAAGGCAGAAGCATACCAGGGTCCAGGTATTAAGGCTGAATAATTGGTTCAGACTAAAATAAGAACTGTCCCAAGCCTCCACAGAAAAACTTTTTCTGAAGTTTGAAAAAGAAGAACAGGTAACTTTTTTTTTTTTTTTTTCCCTTGATAAACGTTTGCATTTTTTAGAGGGAGTTCCACTGCAGAGACCACTAATGCTCTACATGGCTGTGTTCACATCAGCGAGATGCTAGAAATTCCAAATGAATTGGCCCATGAAAACTTTTCAGATGACTTTAGAAGCACTTAGAATTAGGAGCCCTGAAGCAGAGGAGTGGCTTTTTTTCCTTTTTTTCTTTTTTTTTTTTTTTTTTTTGCGTGTCAGAAGGTGGGATACTCTCAGCCAGGCAGAATATAATTGAGCTGCTTTTGAAAGAGCCAGGTTTCTCGTGCAGCACAGGATTCCCCAGCGCTCTGGAGAAACGCGTACAACGTGTATTTCCACAGCACACCTAGCAGTGGCTTTTCTGGTGATATCCCAGACCCTTCAAACTGGGGGAGAAAAACAAACCAGCGAGCCGGCAATCACAAGCAATTTAGCAGACGGACCAGGATGCCTTCAGCATCCCAAGCAGCCTGCGCCTGTCTGTCTCCGTTTAGGATAAATACAGAGACCGCACCTCCGTGAACTCTTCTGCCTTTGCCCATCAGTAATGTGTATATAAAAAGTCTGTGCCCGGGGATCAGCTAACGGGATTATTCACAGACACAAAATGAATCGGACCCGATCCTGATGTCCTTTTCAGCCCGCTGACGGTGGCAAAAGCGGGATCAGGCTCCGTGTCCTCGTAATTTTGGCAGTCTTTGAGGAACACGCAGGGAATCTGGGAGGGGGGCAGCGGTGGAGAGCGGCTCTCACTTTTTGCTGTCATTTTTTGTTTTTAATAGAACAAGTTTCAGTTCGAAAGGAAACCCTGGCAGAGTGGGGAGGCTTTTGTCTCTTGCTATAATGCCACTGGGCTGTGGATTGACCTGGGTGATACAGTGACACTGTGTGGTTTGAATTTTTACATACAGCTGCATAAAGCAATTCTCATGTAAATTTTGGAGGTAAATAAGCCTGCTGTTGGTCTGCTGCGTGGACACATATGCTCAAACCATTAGGCTCGACAGGAGATTAGAATTAACCCACCCGTCTCTCTCTTGCCTGCTCCTTCCCTCCCCAGCACGCAGCGCTCAGAGCAGACTGAACCTCTGCTCTCCTTGAGCAAATGGCAGCAGGGCTGTCGAGAGAAGCAGGAGGAGGAAAAATTGTTGCATCTTCTTCCTTGCCCCCCTTTTGCATCCACACAGCCTCCCTAGAAGCAGTGCAAATTTAGACGGGGACGTGCGATGGTTCTGACGGTGTGCGGAGAAGGCACGTTGGAGATGATGCCTTTCCTCAACACCCAATTTTGGGACCTATCCAAGCACTTTGCAGGTTCTCAGAGTAGCCCAAACCAGGCACTGGCCACCCAGTACTGCCATAGCCAGGCCAGACATCTAAATAGGCCCTTGTGGCTCTTGAGGACCATTTTTGCCACGTGTTCTGCAAAGGCAACAGAGGAGCAAAGCGAGCGCGCGCACCCGCATGCAGAAACATGGAGGTGGTGCATGGCCCACGGGGACCCCAGCCCGGGGTTGTTTGTTTATGCGAACTTTAAATAATTCATTTTCGTCCCTATTGAGCTCATCGCAGCGTGACAAAAATAAACGTGTCTTCTTGGCCTATTGTTTGGAGCTGAGGATTGCCGAGCGAGAGGCAGATATTACAGCGACGGAGGGAGATACACGCAAGAGTGTGACCTTTAACTGCAGTACCTATAACCAGTCTCATCAAATTAAAGCACTGTATATTTTCCTTAATAATCTCTGATTAGGCTCGGGGTATGAGCGGACACGAACGGCCGCCATTGCTATGCAGCGGGAGGCCTGCTAAGCACCAGCCGAGCGCTTGGGAATAAGTGAGCAAAATGCTTTAATTTGATAGGGTTAGAATCCTGCAGGCTCCGGGGTGAGAAGTCACCAGCAGCTCCGCTCGCACTGAATATGCAGAAATAAAAAAGTAAATTGCTTACATCTGCTGCAGGCAGGAGGGAAAATGATCTGATGGGGCGGGCCGAGGGCTCTCCATCGCTTTTGGGTTAGAAAGAGGGTTTGGGAGCATCAGAAGCTCGTAATTGGAGTAATTCTGAATTAATGGACATCCGTGCATGAGGATGCGCACCGTTTCGAAACAGCTGGTTGCAGGATGCGCGTGCTTAGGAATGTTTGGGAATGGCACAAATGCTGTTAAAAATGTTGTCCCTTATTCCTGATATTATTGGCATTAGAATATCTTGACCTGTAGGAAGTGCAGTCAGTCCAAAAAGCCCTGCCCATCTGCCAGATAAAACTGTCTGCCTCGGCCCGCATCTGTTTATTCGCAGCATAATTATGCTGCATCCCTCTCACTGTCTAGCTCTGTTGTGTATCTGCTCTTTCATGTCCGAGGGTCTTTGCTGTATGTGGAATCCCAGGCTTTAGCCTTGCCATCTGATACTGTATTTAATCTATGTATTTGATCAATAAGAATCAAAGACAAGGCTCAAGGTCTTTTTGGCACAAGGCATTCAGCTTTGTGCCGGGTGTCAGAGGTTGTCTACAGTGTCACCTTGATGGTGTCACATTAATTTGTAACCTGCTTTGCTTGCCTCTGTGATCACGGGCTGGGGTTTTTTCTCTTCTCTGTCTCTTTTTTTTTTTTTTTTTTTTTTTTTTTTTTCTTAATGGTTGTTTATATTAGTTTTCGGTGAAAGAGATGGGAGAGTTAGAGGTAGAGGCTGATGGCATGAGCTCAGAGATTAAGCAGCACCCTTGTGACCCTCTTGGGCCACCTCTCCCTCTCTTCTCTGCTTGTGCTGTGAGGCGACCTGTTACCTCTACCTGCCAAGGGCGAAGAAATTACCATGTCCAAGACGACCAAGGGAACCAATCCTGCAAGGCAAACGTCCCAGAGTGATTTCTCAGCCTGCTGCTGATACAGAAAGGCAGGCACACCAAAGCTGGGACCTAAAGGCCAGAGGCCAGGTTTCAATTCACTTCTGGGTAAATCCACGGAGTAGGTAAATCTCTAAATTTGACTGGTATTTTTCTTGGAGCCAGGGTTCCTTGGATCTCTCGCTGATGTACAAACTTGAACAATTTGTTCTTTTACGGCTGCCTAAGGCTGTACTGCATCATTTCAATGGCCTTTTGTCTTGTGACAAGTATTGCAATGCCTATAATGGACTAAACATTCTAAAAATCCATGTAATTAATTCCCCGACATATCTAATATAGAACTATTATCTTGAGGACAGATAAATGCAGTTTATTATCTTTTCTCCTTTGCCTATACCTCTTCATTTTTTTTCTGTGCTATTTCTGTGTTATTTTACACAGAAAATAATAGCACTGTAAACGTATGATTTAACTGTCTTGTTCACAACTGCGTGTGTGTGAAGGCTCTGCAGACACCGGAGCTGTGGTTGCTCTGGGGTCCTTAGTGCTGGACTGTCAGCTGCACCACACGTTTCTTGAGGTGCCTCGGAAAGCAAGCCAAAATTTTTACAAATAGGTGCCTAACATGAGGCTTCCTTTTCTGCATCTTGGTTTTAGAAGCACCTACAACAGCAGCAAGAATCAGTGGAAACGGGGAGACTTCAGAGCCTCGCACCGCCAGCCAGTGCATGCGACTTCTCAGCTTGTAAAAGATAATATTGCAGTATTGTTTAATGAGCGGGTTATGAAACATAAGGAACCATCTAGCCTGGGACAACTGGGGTGAGTTACAGAAAAAGCACCAGAAACAGAACAAACATAAGTAGGAAAAACAAATCCGGTTGTATTTTTTTAACACCTCAGGCTCTGGGAAAAGGGGAGCCGAAGCATCTGGGTTTGCTGTGACAGAGCTGTATTGCTAGGTTGCCTAGAAGAGACACCCTGACAGGATCCCCCGTGATCTCTCTGTGGATAACACTGCTTTTAATTCCTACACTGGCCGCCAGCCACCAGAGGAATAAAACAAGGTTATTTTTACAGGTCTTGCTTGGGAAGCTTCTCCAGGGAAGGCGGCTGTTCTGTGCCCAAGGTGCTGCGTCCCCTGCGTCGCGCTGCGCTCGTCTCCCGCACCAAGAAGCCTCTTTTGTCTGCCCGGCCATGCCTGCCACAGTCTATTGGAAGGTATTTGTCAACAATTATATGTCTATTAAGGACAAGTCAATCAGGCCATGTGCAAATAGCCAGACCTCCGGGGTCTGCCTATTGATAGGGACTTGTCAATAGCCAATCCAGGCTTTTTTCAACCAAACGAGAAATTAAGCACTCACCAAAATCATTGCTAGGCTGAGTCCCTAAAGGCCCGTTTTTATTCTCTGAGTATTGGCTTCTTTTTTTTTCTTTTTTTTTTCCCCAGGCTAAGGGCCCTTTTGAATAAACAAAAGAAAGAGATTACAAAGTGCTTGTTAAAGCACCATTTTAACTATAAAAAGAACATCTCCTCAGTGTAATTAAGAATATTACCAAATGGATGTGCTTGTCCACGGTTGCAGTTAATCCTGATGGCAGTGAAACTGTATGGGAATTAATAACAGAAACTTTAAATTAGCCCAACTGTAATTAATATCCACAGTAGCTAAATATCCACTCTTCTCCCAGCACAAATTTCAGACATATTTACCTATACTAGGCTGGAGAAGGTAGTAACATTATGCAATATTTTCATGTGTATTCAATTTGAAAGTTCAACAGTTTGTAATTTATATTGCAAATGACTTTGCTTCTCCACATACGTGGGTATGAGAGAGCGAGAGGAGGCCGTGTGCTGGGAGCTCGCTTTAAACAAAAGCCTCCAGCGAATGCCACGACATGAAAAAGATGCTCCAAGGGCCCATCTCCTCTGAACTGGCAGCACTCCCGAAAGGCAGAAGACAGCGGCGTTACACAACAAAAGGCAGCGTTAAGTAACTTCACACAAAGACCCAAAATTACCACAGATATAGAAAGCAGACGTAGTATTTAAAGCAGAAATGATACCTGAGCTGCGCGTCTGAGGTATATCACGGCTGCCTTGGGTAGTTATTACCGAAACATTCAGTCCATCAGGGTTTTATTTCTCTTTGCTTCGACCCTTCGGTCAGCACAAATGCTGATAGCCAAGCATTTGTTGCCTAATACTCATGCATGCAATAAATAATCAGTAAGCCAATTAATATTATAATTCATCATTTACACAATGATATCTTTAAAACACCTATTCTTCTTGCTATGGTGATGTGTTTCTGCCCTCAGAAATGAGTATAATGCACACATCTGTTCCGCACAGAATATGCCATGGCCACTGCAGGATGGCTGCTTATAGCAACAGTTTTAATTTGGTTACACATTTTTGTTGTATTTTGAATTAAACCTGAACCAAGGGAAGGCTCTTGACACTTATTTTATTACTGCTGGCTTTTATCTTTTTCTTAGTTTCTTATTTCATTAAAAAAAAATCATTTTCCCATTTTAATACCACAAAATACTTCTCAAAAAGTTTTCCCGATTGCAGTTCCTGTTTGAATTTCCTGCCCTCCCCCCAGACATGGACCCTTTAGAAACCAGCTTTGATTTTTCTTTAATCTGATTTTAGCAGGTGCACCACGTGGACGAAAGCTTTTCAGCAGATGCTTTGAGAAAATGAACATTAAAGGCAGGTGATTTATTTCACTGTAAATAGTAGCTATTTTTGTTAAAGAACCCTGAAAAAAAAATCAAACATGTCAGTACATAGATTTAGCACATGTGCTCCTGAGTTGTCTGAGCATGCTGTGCCGTGTCAGTTTGCACATGTAAAATCAGCTCTCAGGAGATCATTTGTGTGATAATTTGACTTTACAGGAAATGAATCCATAACATTAAAAAGCTCCATTTAAAACAATCCTGCATATATGGCCAGAGACGGGCTATAACACTTACCTCTGAAATTAATAACAAATCAGAAGGAGTTTTTAAAAGCTCTAAATTTGATTTCATTTTTGCTTCCCCGAACTCAAAGGGACAATGACTCCACACACAACTGGAGCAGTTCCGAAATTCATAAATTTTAAAGCCACGAGAGACCATATCATCTGACCCAGGCAAAACAGAGGCCAAAAGTGCCACATCAAAAAAAAAAAAAACTACCTCCGGTCTGTATGGATGTGTTTTATCTGATCATTGAACTTTTTAAAAATGTTTGGGGGTCGTCTTCCTGCCAGATTTTATTTAAAAGAAAACAGGCAAATTTTATACTCAGGGAACTTAAAATGCTGCTAAAGATCTATTTTTAAAGTCTCTTAAGTTAAGGGAATTTACAGGGGATGATGGCTCCTCATTTCTGCATTCATATTTACACAGTAGAACAGCCCGCAATAGAACATGACTCTGTAAACAGTGTGAAATGTGCTGTGGTACCTTACTGTAAAGGGGTGAGCTAAGGACAGAACATTTTCCGTCCGATTTCTGGGGTTCTGGGTTTTGCTGATCTATTTTGGACAACTTTTAACTGAGTTACTTGCTATGAAAAAGCTTTTTTGTTTTCCGGTATAACTTCTAAAATGGCATATTTCAGTCTCTTTTCTTGTCCCTTAACAAGATAGTTCCCTAATAATATTTATGAAAAAAAATAATGTAAGAGAAAGCTCTGCAACTCCGTAGGCTACGACCTAATGCAGGACTGTGTGGAGAGCGGCCGTTTCTGGTGCAGGGGGAGCGTTTACGGCTCTCTTCCTCCATGCTCTGAAACAACCAAACACGCAAAATCCAAAATTACAGTCTCTGCTTGAACTCTTCACCACCTGAGAGTTTCAGTTTTTGAGGGGGTAACATAAAAGCAAATAGTGAACTGCTGTAAGAACAGAAATTTTTATCTTTCACATAAAAAAAAAATAGTATGGCAGGGCTTATTTGTGGATGGTTTTGTAAACAGAAATGGCATGGAAAAATAATGTGTCGTATCCAAGATGGGTGTGGTATAGGCACTTCAGATTTTACATGGGATAGCTTAGCACTGGTTTTCTATGAAGCCGATATTTGCACTAACTGGTTTCTGTTTGAGATACATGTTTAAACCAGTGCAGGAAGCAAATCAAGAAACAAAGAGCCCTGCTGCTGTGAAGCACGGAGTTTCATCCCTTCCTCGGGAAGGGCTATGCAGTTAAAAGGGAAGGGGCCGAGCGTGTACCTCAAGTGAATCCCTCTTCCTCGAGTGCAGCGGCAGACTCCGTCCAGAGAGGTTGGAAAAGGGTAACAAGTTCTTGCTGTGATTTTAAACTCTGTATGGGCAGCGTCTGTCGCGCTTTTGATGAGTTAGAGAGATTCTTCTTCTTGAAAAGAATTGCTAACCCTCTGCCCTAAAGTTGCGGCGCGCTCGGCTCCGTGTCTCGCATGACACAGCTCTCTGCTCGCGGAGGACACGCGCTGCATAGATTACGAACCCGGCAGCTTTCCGCTCGTCTGAGAGCGAGTTCAGTGAACGCCGCTTGGCTGCAGATGCAAAACCTTAACAGATGCGTGGGGAAAGCGGGCATAAAAGAAAAGTCACCGTGGCGGGGGGGGAGTGGGAAATTACCCAGCATTTCACAGCAGATCTCCTCCTGTTACCATAGTTATAGCTTTCTATACAAGCAAGGTATAGTGCTATCGCGTGCCCTTACACAAATGCAGGCACAGGCAAAAATGGAGAACGCTAAATATTGGCGTATCACGCAGAGCCAGTGCACTGAGATACAGCTCCGTGTACTGCAATACAGCTCAGAGACTCCTATGGAATTCTTTCTCATTTTACAAATTATTAGGGCTCAGAGGTTTGCTAAAAATATTCTTTTGAAGCTCATGTAGTTTTTTCAGGAGTGTTCCAGTTTTTCCTCTTTTTAACAGTGTGATTCTGTTCCATAGGGCTGGGTACCTGACCTCATGTGCCTGCTGCTCAAAGCAAGGAGAAGCAAAAGGGCAGGGTAGCTACGTAAGAAGCAAAGAAAGGAGCACTTTCTTTCAGGTTATTTTGTGCTCCGAATTGTGCGGAAACATCCCTTGAACCCCACTTCAATCCAGCAGGTATTCTGAAGAAACAGAACTAACAAACAAACTCGGTGGAAAAAAAATAAGTCCCTAAAGCTTTTATTGCTGCCTAGGCTTCCGGCAGCATCTCGGCTTTGATTACGGCCTGCTGCAAAGCCAGCTTCCCCAGACTTTGGTCTAGGCCCCTACATCGTGCACTCGTAGCAGGAGGGAATGACATTTTATTCGCGTGCCGTGTACAGCACAGAGCACCTGGCGCTTAACAAGTGGTAAGTAATAATAATAAGCGTCCACTAAATGCCTAAATGTTTTAAGTGTCTCACGTAAGTGGGTAACTCGATTTGTAAATAAACTGCATTTCAGGAATATTTCATAAACAACCTGCGCTAAGTCGGCGCCTGGGGTAATATAGATTTTCATCCATATTCATCTCCGCACAGGAATTCCCCGGAGTTTCTGCGGGGGGGAAGGCGGGCTTGAGTCTTTCACGTTCTCATCTCGGCTGCACATAAAAAATAATAATAATAAAAAGCGTAATCAAAACCCGGTGGAGAAGAGCGCTCAGTGTCTCCCTGTTGTCAGAGCCCTTTTCTTCTGAGGATCAGACTTTTTTAAAAAAAAAAAACTTTCTGTTTGTTTATCTTACAGGGAGTGAAAGCAGGAAATGAGAGAATTGATGATTTCGCAGCGTGGATGCCAAAACGGCACCATCTAATGAACATCACGTGTACCCGGGGAGGGCTTCAGGTGCCCGCTGCATGGAGACGGGGTTTGGAAGTGTGGGATAAAGGGGGGATTTGAACCAAGTTTTATGCACTGATTTTATAGTAATAGCAACTAAGAAATGCTTTTCATGTTAGCTGATCTGCTTATATAAAGGCTGTTATGGGACCAATCCATCAGTATAACTCACAGATTGGAATATAAAACCAGATCAAAAAGCAGCACAGCTATCTGCAGTGCCAAGCAGGAGTTTGTTAGGGGAGTTCTTGGGAAGAAAGCAATTATTTGGCTCAGTCTGTCTGGCAGTGTGTGTTGATGCTGGAGAAAGCCTTCGCCAAGGTGTCAGAGTAACTTCATCCAAAGTTCATATGGTTTAATTCAGCAATTTAGGATCAAATGTCCAGCAAGTGTCCTAACAATCTGGCTCTGACACCCTGGCCCTTGCATAAACCTGTGTTTTTTATTTCCTTCAGACAGGGTGCAGGGAGGGAAAGAAAGAAAGAAGGAAACAAGGCTTTTCAAGGGGATGACGACCAAGGAGAATTAACTTCCCACAAACACTGTGGCATAAGATTGCTCTAGGTAGGTGCCTTGCTGCCCCCACTTATTCACTCTCTGGGAATCCCCAAAAAAGGGACAGGTCCTCAAATCAATTGATTTGCAGAATAGCTTTGCCAAAAGCGTTGGGAGCTTTTAGCATATGAGCACATCCTCCCCTCTTGCTTTATAGCTGAAATAGTCCAGATTGAAAGTCTGCCCGTCCAGAGACCAGTGGCTCTATGAGGTATCCAGAGCCTTGTTTCTGATTCAGTATGATGTCAAGGCTGGGAAATGATATTATTCCAGAAATCATTGGTTTCCTGCAGCAGTGAAGCCATGGTCTGCAGGGACTGTGATTTAAAATGTCACTCTTGCACTTGTGTAATGCTTGCACAAAGCTCTGCTTTTGCAGGGAGTGAAGTTAAGATGGTTGCTCTTGGGTGTAATTGATCCATATTTCTGTTTTCAGATGTAGCAGCTATTGCACTGAGTTGCTGCAGCTTTGAATGTTGTAACTTGCGCTTAAGGAATTTGCAGTGTGCGCAAAATGTTCCAGTCATTTGGTTATCGTTATGTTACCCTGCTTTGTTATACTTTATTAATGAGAAATATACACCCGTGTCTTCCCATATAGATGTTTCCTGTGAATTTGCTGCTTATCCTTAATATAAATAAGAGTTACTCTAAATATTTTCCACTTTTAAAAGGACTTGGAGTGTTTGGTAGTGAGCCTTTTGTATAATAAGGGCAGACCACAGTCTGGGAATAGAAGACACAAGCCAGTGAACACGTTTTGAATTTTGTAGTGAAAAAAAAAAAAAGTAATTTAATCTGTTAATTACAAGACAGACTGGGACTTCTTGGAAGGAGCTGCACTCTCTGGGCTGTTAAAATGAAGGGGCAAGAATTTGGGACTTCATGAAGTTTGATCACAGTTCTGCAATTCTCTGACCAAAAAAATGAGGGTTGATAACTCAAGCTCTTCCTTATTTCTAATTGGAATAAAGTCATTGTCGGGAAAGCAGTCTAAATGCAATTGGAGGTGGACAGGAAATGCTGGGAAGAAAATGCAATTATATATAAGCCTGCTGGTCCTCCTAGCACAGAGACACCTAGAGAGCTTAGTCTGTGGCTCTTCCTCTGGGAGCAGGACTCATCCAGAATAATTCTTGTTGGAATAACTCCGACTGAATAGAAGTGAGGTTTTCTTAAGCCTCTTTTAGCTTCTCCAGCAAGAAGAGAAAAGACACCAGTTTCTTGAAAGTGGCTGGTGATTCTGAGGTGTCTTTGGCTCGACTTCGCATCTGCCTGGTTATAAACGTGCCTCACCCTACACATGCTGGAACACTTGGTTTAGTGTTTCGACTTCATTTTATCCTAAAAATGAGAAAATGTAAGACCTGCTCCTGTAGTGATTCTGCTTCTCCATCTCGCAGAAAAACACTTAATCTCACAAAATTTCTGAGAGCAGGCAAGCTGTCCATTAAAAGATGTCCACTAAGTGTTGAAGGAGCTATGCAGGGAATCAAATCACAGTTTAAAAGCACAGGGATTAAATTTTGCCCGCTGCTCTGCAGTTCATGTCTCACATGAGTTGCACAGAGCCTGCTGACTTGAGCTCGCAGGAAGCAGATAGCTGAGCGAGAACTGGAGTCCTTCCAGTTTCATCAGTTTTGCCTGGCTAAGAACTTCGACATTCCAAATTCAGTTTAGTTTTCACCCTGAGAATGCTGCAAACTCCCCAGAAAGTTTGATTTTTTTCCTCGCTAACACAATCATAAAATAATACCAACTTCTTCCCACAAAGTGTTGATTGTTCTGTAATGAAATCGTAAGTAATTTTGTAGTCGCTTTGGGGAAAAAACAAAAACTGTTTTTAGCACCTGCTGGATGATATCACAAAGCTACTGCTCATAATGATTCTAATATGTTGAAGGCAGTTGCATAATATCATCATATTACAGTTTCCGTAAGAAAAATTCATGAACAAGAGACTGCCAGTAGAAACTATCCAAAAAAACGTATTTTTTTTCTTTCTCACTGTTCCTCTGTCTCAAAATATCTTTGCATTTTCCTTGTCAGAGTCTGTAGGTTTCCTTGTTGGAAATATCAGCCAGGAAGTAATGAAGAGGGGAGGGGAAAAAATCACCATGTTTAAAAAAAAATGCATTTTTCTATAGAAGCTAATGTTCTATAAAGAGATGCAAAAGGAAGAGAAAAAGATACTAGATAGCACAGCTGCATTGAATTGCAAGACAGCTGGAATTTTTCAATGTAACCAGATTTTAGATGAGTTTTCTTTTCATTTCTCTATAATAAGATCTTTGTAAACCACAGTCCTAAACAAAATTTTCTTGGTGATGATGAAAATAGGGAAGAACAGCGCTGCTGTGTGATAGTCAAAACATGAGGCCAGTTCCTGAGCAGCTATGAACCTGTGTCCGCAGAGCTGTGCGTTTTCCCTTGCCTGCAAAGCTGCCTCGTCGCAGGCACTGAGGTCTATGGATTGTGGAGGTGTGAGGGGGAAAATGTCTAGTGGTCAGGATGCCCCAAACGCCCTCCACTGAACAGAGAAGAATGAAAGAAATTTCAGGCAGAGCCTCTAACAGGACTTGGCGCTGAATCAGAATTTGCCCAGGCAAATCTTGGGCAGCTCATACCGCCCAGCTACTCCAGCCTTGGAAGGAATCCAAGCTGCTTCTGCTGCACGTCCAGGCTCTGTCTGACCTCTCCGAGTGATAAATAGTGAGTTCACATTTCACCCTGCTCCTTGCTGAACCTGCCCCTTGCAGAGGGCTCGGCTTCGGAGGGGTCGGGGCCCTCGCGGGCATGCAGAGGTGTGATAAAAGAGAGAAGTTCTGGTGCACGCTCGCCCTCCCTCATTACATCCGTGCGGGTCAGTGTGCTCTGACTCCACAGCAGACAGGAGAGCAAGAGGCATTTCCGAGCACTGCTTCCCGTCCTGCCACCTGCCTGCCATGTGGTCTTCAGTGCCTTACCTAATCTCACTGTCAGTTTACTGATCTATAAAACACAGGGTAAGTAAAACCGTACAGAAAAGTATGTGCCTCTTCCTGTTCAACGTCTCATTGAGAAGCTCGGGTATTCCGCTCCTTTGGATTCCTTAATATACAGAACTTGCCAAAAGTAATCCATTTGAGGGAATATCCATTTGAGGTTGCTTTTAAATGCTAACTGTGATCAGTCACTGGGTGGGATAGAAAGAACTACTGGCCTTTTGCAGGTCAAAAAAAAGTAGTGTTACCCTTCTAACATTATCAGCATCATATATGTTTTTCTGATAGGGTTGTATTATGTTTTTTAAGTGGATCAGAGTCAGTGCTTTCTTTTTTCTCTTGTGGCAGCTGGGGAGATGATTTAGGTGATGCTGAGATTGGGTGCCAGATCATGAGTTCCAACTTATCTGTGCTCATCCATCACCAAACTTTGGGGAGTAAGGCAGCTATATAAGCACACTGACAATTTGCCCAAATGATTTAAGATGTGGCATTTAAGAATTCCTGTTGTAGCTGTTCTTTTGGCATGTCTCCTAATTTGCTCCCATCTTGAAGACACTCACTGCTGTAAAGTTTGAACAATCTTCATATGGGAATGGTACTGAGCAGTGAGAACAGAAGGGTCTTATCCATGGGTAAGACAGGACAAGGGCAGACAAGCCTGCTTACTTTTGGATCATCAGCAGACATAAATATGCCTGTAGTAATGCTACATGCACTGCCCTGCTGGCTTTGACTCTCACATGGGCAAGGAAGCCAAAAAGCAGTAAGCACTATTGATCGGAACACACACGTGAATGAAGACAGATAAGGGTAAGTCGTAACTTTATGAACTCCACTCAGCCAGCATTTGCACTGATCCAGGGCTGGATTTTCCAGTCTGGGTACCCTGAATCATAAAGAATGGTGGTCTCCCCAGTCCTCCAAATCCTTCAGCAAGGGTTGTGGACATGCTACCAGCAAGAGACCACATATGCAAAGACCTCAAGTTTCCCTCATTATAACAGGCAGACATGCCACCAGCAGGATCCAAGGCTACCTCTGTTCTGGGAGCTGGTCTTTCTTTCCCCTGCTGTTAAGCAAAAACCATGACTGAGATGAAGTTCTGGGCCAGGAAATGGGCATTTGTCTCTCATGGACACAGTGGCAGATGAGCTGCCAACCCACACTCATCCCTCCTACATGCACAGAAAGGCAGAAGAACCTGCTGGTAACTCACACTGTTCCCTTACCAGTTTAGCTTCTGTCTCTACTCATGACCTAAACATCCCACCATACTCTCCCGTGACAATCTTTCACTATAGAAGCAAGAGAGTCAGGGGCACAAAAGCTGTAGATAAACTGAAGGCAACCAAGATGGAGCAAGTGCCATTTAACCAGAGCACGTTGTATGGCAGTAGTCTCATGTATCTTCTCTTGACGTAGTGCTAGACTGGCCGAATGCCCAATTCTGTGAATCCTCTCTCTTCTGTTATTTAATTGCCTCTGAATAGATTGCAGCTTTCTGAGATTCATTTGCTCTTCAAAATGAATCACTGAAATACTTTATTGGTCACAAATGTTCATAGCAAAACCGTTCAGAAAAATATTTGAAATTCAGGAGTGTTTTTTTTTTCCACTAGATCCAGTGATCCTATGTGTTCCAAAAAGGATTTGCCTTCTGTTGTGAGATATTTCCTGGGCTCACCACAGAAATGAGGTTAGTGTTCGCTGTTTTTTTTCAACAACCAAGCAATCAGATCCAGCATCCTCAGCTGCATGCAGGGTTATGGAGAATTCCTGAGAACCCTCACTCTTCCAGATTTCCCTGTGCTTACCTAGATGTGTAAGCTTCTCCAAGTCAACCCATGTTTTTCCTATAATTAATAATTACCAGCTAAAATAGTCTCCAACCTTTTTTGATATGTTTAGGTTTTATTTATTTATAGGGCTTTCTGGAGAGCTAGTGGAACAAACTTATTGCACAGTTTGGCCAACTATTTTTCCCCCAGTTTCTCAAAGGGGAACAGGAGTGGGAGGATGAGGAGTCACTGCACTTGCATCCTATTTGATCTGTTGTTGACGAGGGGCAGATC
>NW_010580220.1:453621-463874 GCF_000705375.1 Tinamus guttatus
CAGCTAGTGACCTTAGCAGCATTCCTGAAGAGGAATTCCTGCAAAGAGAATCCAAACACGAATATATGGTTAGATTACAATAGCACTCAAATTAGATAGGCTTACATCTTGAGCTGAAGTTTGAACACGCAGTTGTGCAATGGGTGTGCATGTTTTTGTGTGCATGGCTGGAGTCTTTTAGGCTTCAAGTTAATGAATAGTGGCTTTTTTTCTTTTACACAGTTGTTATGTCTCTGTGTATTTTTTTTAATCTCAGCTAGGTGAATGAGGAAATGAATCTGAATGAGTGAAAATAGCTTGAGTTATGAATTCACAACTGCTTTACTTTGAATGCCCTCACCTGTTTGCTCAGAATGGCATGGAACTGTTTTTTTTTCAAGTGCTCCCACTGTTAACTGTGCTCAGTAAAATGGATATAGAATGCAAAGAGAAAAGGGGTGGGATGGCTTTCATGGAAGGTATTAAGCCATATTTGCTCAGCTCGTCAGCCCTTAGGATTTGAACTTTTCTGCTAAATTAGAGTAAATATTTTCCATGATGTTATTGCTGCCGATAGAGTTGGAGCACAGCATCTTGCCTCACAAAAGTCTGCATTTGATTTTTTCATATACAACCACATAGAAAAAAATGCTCCATTGGGAAAATATAGCAAGGGGGAATACGTATAGCAAGACCAAAGCAGAGTCTTCCCTCATCTAGTCCAGTATTCTGTCCCTGAGAGTGTTGATAATAACCTAGTAAAAAACAGACACTTGTGTATTGGGGAAGAGATTTCTTCCTGAGCCAGCTAGCAGTTACCTTGGCCTATAAATGCAAGGACGTGATACTGTTGCAAAGATTCCCTTTTCCTTTTTCATGCATTTTTAAGTGGAGGGAATGCTACTCAAATGCCCTTGAAAATTTTCAACAGCTCCTGCTGCATTTTTTTTCTTTCATTTTTTTTTCTTTCTTTCTTTCTGTCTAATTCTGTCCATTGGTCCAAAAGGCTTAATATGTCAGTAACAACTGAGAAAGTTTTATTAAAAAATTCTCTTTTAATTTAAGACATTTTTCCTGGGGAAATGTCACAAATGAAAGCTGTGTAACAAAAAAGCTACAGTCCAAGCTTATTTGAAAGCATATTTCAACCAATAGGAGTTTATTTGTTTTGTTTTCTTTTTAAAGCAACTGCCTGAATATCACATTTTGACAGAGCTAAGTGAAATATCGTGACTGTCAAGTTTATGTCTGTATCCAGTCATGATGTCTGAGAAGGCGTCAAGGTCTCTGTCTGCCAAAAGACTGACACATACACCAAACTTCATGCACTCAAATCTTCCGCTGACTTTAATGCAGAAGTCTGCATGGGATCAAGGCCTGTTTTTGTGCAGATACATTAGCTGTCTTCCTGTTTCTCCATTATGCACATCCAGTTCTGCTTCTCTCATGGTGATTTTTATTTTTTTATTGGCTCCTAGGGCAGCAGAGGAAGACTTTTCCTTTTAAAGAATGTGGTATAATATGAGAGACAGAGGTGGGGGAAGAGAATGAGTGCATTTCCTCTCGAGTTGCCGACTGAATCCACTTGCCTCACCCTCAGTGGCAGAAGCTCATTTCTGTGCAGAGCTGACTTCTCTTGGACGGTAGGCAGTAAATTCCTGGTAAAAGATCACCTCTCTACATCTGCTTATCTGCTGGCTTCTAAGATTCACATTATGTCCCCTAAAGAAACAAACAAAACAGAAAAAAAGCCTTTAAAAATGAAAAAAAAAAAAAAACATGCAAGAGATTTCGCCCAGGGCTTATCAGTGACAACTCTAAAGTGGAACTTTGCAGCCAGTCTCAGGTGCTAGGACTAAAAAGGGACCAAATGAACCATGGTGTGAGGGAGAAGATGTCAACCTAGACACAGCGCACAGTACAACCAGGATAAAGAACCAATGCAGCAACCAGCAGAGTCTAACAGATGAGATATTAGAGCTCTCGGGGAGAAGACAAGGGCTTAAATCAAAAAGGCATCCTGATGAGGCTGCTTGTAAGCTGAGCACACAGGCCTCAGACGACGGAGAGGAGAGCTGGTCAGACCAAACACTGCAGGAATTCATCCACGGTGAGCAGGGCAGGAGTGGAGCACCAGAACGAGAGAGGTGGATGCAAAGGGACTTTTCAGCACTGTCAAGGAAATTGCCCCGACACTCCCGCCCAGAGGCAGTGTCATCAGGGCAGCATATGGCAAAAGCAAAAAAAAGAGAAGGAAGATAATGGAAAAAAGAGACAGGAATATTTTAAGAATCCAGAGGATAGTCCCAGAGCAAGGCAATCACAACATACACATACCAAAATCTGGTTTTAGATTTTTTTTTTAAATGCCTGTTTTCCCTGAGCTTTGTAACAAAGATCTTGCCTTAGCAAAAGAGAGATCAAGCAACGAATACACTCAGCTCCTAATGCCTCATTCTCTCTGAGCAGAAGTTCCCTTCTGTGCACTGGGGCAGCCGCAGCCACTTAAGCTCTGGCCTGGGCTGAGGTTTCTCCAGTGGGTGCATCGAGATCCTCCAGTCTCAGGTCAGTTTGGGTGCAGAGCCCAGTGAAAAGCCATTCCTTTGCCCTCTTCATAACAAATTTCTGTAGATATCACAGGGTGTAGCAGGCCAGCTGCTGGCAAGGTAGGCGACAATAGGAGTGACATAGATTGTGTCTAATCCTTCCTGTTAGTTTTACCCTCATGGAGTTCATTGAGATCCATGAAAGGGGAATGGAGAGTAAGGGAATTCCCATGTGACATCATGTATTTATAATTATTTGTAATAGGAAAGCACTTGGGAGTGCCATGTACGTCCATAAGTAGATGAGTTAGTGGGAGATGCGTTTCCAGGGGTGGGAAGTAGTGGCAAAACAGACCAGAGTCAGAAAGTGAGAGCAAAGATTTTAAATGCAGAATAAATACAAGGACCAGGGGCAGCAGGTTTAGTTACCTAAACTCTAGGTGAGAGTGGCCATGGAAAAGTGTTTCAAAAGCCAGTAGACTGCAGAGTAACCTAAGTTGTTTTCAAAATCTGTAACTATCCTACTAAATCATTGGGATGCTTTTGGAAGCTTTGCTACGTTACGGAAGGAGTCTGTGGCCAAGGATTTTAAACCTTATCTTTGGAGCCTGTGTAGGTTGTAAGCTCACCTCCCACAGACTCATATATTTCTGTATTTTTTTCTGATGGTGTAATGCAAAAAGACTTTTGTATTTAAAATAATTTAAATATTTATCATACTAACATAATGTTAAATCATCAATATTTTACATATATTTACATCTAACATGTTCATTTCTAGGCAGACATAAATATAAATTTATCACTCTGCGTGCATATGGCTGTAACATATGATTAATATGTTGTCAGCATAATCCAAAGGCTCAGAACCATCAATTGCACAGATAGTTGGTCCTTTATAGTCGTGTTTCCTACTGCTATTTAACCTTTTTTTTCTTCCTCTCCTCCCCCTCTTTCACAGTTTTAGTAACCCACGCTGCCTTCGGTAGCCTCCCTTTAACAGCAGGCAAGGTTTGGGCAATGGCAACTCAGCTTCTCTACGTATTTCACAGTGCCTAAGGAAATAAGGACTCCGCTCCCTTAGGCTTCTGGCTACCAGAGGAATATAAGTAAGTAACAACGTTCCTTTCTCTCAGAAATGCCCAGATGCTGGTAATAGAAAGCAGTCCTCCAAGTCATATTCTTGATCCGTCATCCAGCCTTAGCTGTAGGTATAAATGTCCCATTTCCCGGCACACCAGGAGTCCTGTATGGACTGAGGCTCTGCTGTCTCCCTCCTGACCACCAGAATGGGCATGAGGTCTTATCAAACAGCGTCTGCAATGGCCAAAGGTACAGAGGTGTCCACATAAAAATGAGGGATGTTAGCACCATGGCAGTGTTGGCCTGTATTTATCATACGATCTATTTTGTGTGCTTTTGGCCCGACCTTGGAAATGTTTCTAATGTGATTCTTGTTCCTCCAAATAGTCCTGTTGACTTCATGCCATTCTTGGGACTTCTTGCCAGCGAAGCTTATAGTCCAACTCGTACCAAAACAGTTACTTTTTCTCTCTTTTTTTTTTTTTCCTCTTCGTCTCCTTTTTCTCTCTCCTTTTACCCACCCTGCTTCTCATGATACCTGCTCTCTTTTACCAGCTCTTTAATGTGGATTAAGAAACACTTGTGGCATTCACTAAATACTTCCAGACCGCCTTGGTCAGGGGTAGACACCTGTCTTATTTCAGAGGTTCTGCTTCCTGAAACCTCTGCTTGGAGTTATACCCCAGGAAACAGCTACATTTAGATAGGCTTACCCTCGCTTTTTGAAGCCCTATTCCTGTGTTTTCTCCAGCGAATGGGTATGGAATTATTACCATAGTGTAGTGCTACCAGTCACTATTTTGTCAGTGACAACATAACAGGCCCACTGTCAGCAAATGCCCTGATCATGCTTGAGTCCATTCCTGTTAATAGCTCGGGTATAGCCATGCTGAAAGCTGTGCACATACCTAGAGAGGACTTCTATCTAAGGAATAAAAATCCTGAGCTGGGAATTTGTAATAAACTTTCTAGAGGATACCAAGCAGATTGCCCTCTTCTCATTTTTTCTTCCTATCTCCTTTCTTGATGCTCTGGGTATGCCGTCAGGTTTTCATTTCATAGAACGTCAAATGATCAGACGTTTTCTTTCAAATAAGATTCCAACCTGTCTTCCTATCTCCTTTCTTGACGCTCTGGGTATGCTGTCAGGTTTTCATTTCATAGATAGTTTTATTCCACTGACACATCAAATGATTAGACATTTTCTTTCAAATAAGATTCCAACCTGTCATTAAAAAATTATTTTAAAAAGTTTCAAATTTTCAGCAGAAAATGGCTTGATAAAAAAAAGCTTTGTCCCGTGAAACACTTTTTGCAATGCTTTCCTTTATCTGAAAAAAATCCGATTTCCATCAAAAATATTTTCATCGGGAAGTTTTCTCACAGTCTTTTATTCAGTATCCAATCCTGGTAACAGTTCCAGAGGTGCAACATCTGTTGACTTCAGTCAAAATTGCACCCCAGTAATTGGAAGCAGAATTTGGTCTGTTATTTGTAAAGAACGTTAAATGGACAAAATCTTACATGGGCTGAAGTGTTAGTCTTAGTGAAATGATCCTCTAATTTAATCCTTCACTCTTTTCCCCTTCCTTGGATACGAGACATTTAATAAGCTGCAGCTTAATGATAAAGGGGCTTGCTAATTAACATATTTCTCACCCAAAATAGTTTAGTAAACCATTGCTAGCAGGTATATGTTGCCATTTTCAATACCAGTTAAAAATTACATTGGATAGGATGTATAGGCAGGTTTATTTTCTCTGATTCTTCCATTCTTATATTTATGCTGTTTGATTTTACATGTTAAAGATAAATTATGAATGCTATTTTTCTTTTATATACTTCATGCATGCCATGCAAATATATTTTGCATCCAGTGCGTAGGCTCCTGGCACACCAAGAAGATTCACACAAACGTAGCATTTTGTGAGGTTTCTGATTCATTCATATAGGTCCCAGACCTATTTGACTTGTGACTGTACCCAGACTCAAACTTGCCTTTCACATGTTTAGTGCCAAACATAACAAGCTCTACTTTTACATTTTTGTATCTTTTCTCCCCACCAGAGTGGGTTAAGTATATATTGTCAAGCTATTAAGAGATTTTGAAACATGAGTACTCTTAATATATGTACATATAATATATATTCATATCAATTATAAATTTAAATTCAAATTAGATTTGTATTTGCATGCTGGTGACTTCATGCTTTCTTGCTGTTCATTTAGTCTTAAAAAGGTTTGAGTTTATGTCATTAGTTTTCTGATTAATAGTTTCAAATCCTACTAAGAATTTTTTGCTACTGAAACTTCACATTTAGAATGTTCATCTATACTTAAAAAGATAAGTTGCCTAAATGTATTTCTTCTGAGAAAAGTATAACTCAAACACAAAATTGACAAGTTGCCTGCATTTTATTTGCAACCAACACCTGATATATTGAAAGTCTGGAAGACAAAACAAAAATGACTAAAACTCCCCTGCAAGGAGTTGGAGAATAAATTACTCTGAGTTTGGAGAGAGTGGAAAAAAATCCTATATACAATTTTATGAAATTAAATACTTTTGGTGCCTGCTTTTGAAGATTTTGGCATGAGTAGAAAAATTCTCATAGAATTGGGGCTCTATTGAACATTTAAATAACTTTGATTTAACAGAAACTCTTTTATTTTAAAGTGACAAAGATCTTATGCCCATTAGAAATATTTTAATAGAAGCAAAGTTGTAGTCTAACTACATACTAAAAATATTTATGTACAATCTTTAAACATACAAATACCCAAATTAGTAGGGTTAGTGAAGTTTTATAAGCATCTGAAACATGAAGCCTTTGTGTTTGTGCTTAGATTTTTGCCAACAGCAGTTTTGTGCTATTCCAATGAGAGACCCCACCATTAGTGACATTTTAAAACAAGCATACAAAGTATTTATTATCTAATTCATTATAAATTTTAATCACCAGCTGTGATAGCACAGATTTTCACAGGAGCTTTTGAAAAGTCTTGACCTGTTTTAAATCAGTGATTAAGCATAAATATACCATTCCAATTATCTTTGTTTTAAGTTGTTCCTTTTAGATAACAAGTTCACTTAGCATTTCCAAAATCTCAGTAGCATAACTCCACCGAACCTCAAAGTGATACGCTGGTAACTAGTGATTCATCTAAAATTTTGTATTAATAGGCAAAACCACAGGTCTCCTGTGCAAAAGTCATGGTGTGGAGTTAAATACTGGTAAGAAGAAATGTGTTATGATATGACAGAATAACTCACTGAACTGTTTAAAGCTGATCAAATTGTGTCGATCTGTCATTCTAATGAAGAGGGAGGAACAACAGTGAATGTTGTGAGGAATGAGGGCGGGACATGATTTTTCAGCAAGAAAGGCTTTCCTGGCTTAACCCAGAAATATAATGTGTTAACAGAGTCTTAAAATCAATACACGATGAATTAGCAGTCAACAGAGAACAGCCAGATGACAAGGGGAGTGTGATTCATTTCTGAGAATGACTAAGATCTCAGGCAGCTTGTTGTGAAGAATATTTGGAGACTGAATAGAGTTAAAAGAAATTCCTTTAATCTGATCTGGAAGTGTGTTTAGGACAGACCTAAAGCACTTGAATTCTGCTGAGGATTTCCTCTTGTGCTGCAGTCATCCCAACTTTGTTCTTTGCAGCTGTTCTTTAAGTACTAACTACTGAGCCAGACAAGCTAGTCCTCTTGCACCTTAATGTATGAAAATGAAGTTTCCAGCTCAGAGACAAGTAATTAGATAACCCAGTGCTGACGACATGTTGATAATGAAGTGAAGAGGAAAAAATCCCTAAATAATCAGATTCTTTTTCAGCAATTTAAAAGAAAATGCATTTTGATGTTTGCAAAAGACACTCAGGCATCTTATTCTACCTCTTTCCTTTTTTCATTTCAGCTCAAAAATTACAGTTTGTTCATCAGAAGCACAACATCCTTAGGTGTTCTGGATGCAAACGAATGTGGATTGCCTTAATATGGAAAGTGACAGCCCCTGGCATTTGTCTGAATATTAATGCTGAATTGGATGGAGAAATCATTATAGCTGATGTTTTTCCTTATTAAGTTTAAAATGTCAGAAGCCTGAGTTTAAGTTTTCGTGACACCAACAAATGTTTTCGTAATTTTTCTTAATCCTTAAAGTTTCGATTTAAATTCAAATTACCACTAGTTTTTTTCCCCCCTTTTTTGGACTTTTGGTCTGTCCAGGAACTTCTGTTTTTGGTGGGCTGAATGAAATGGGGACAAAAATCCCATGGTCTTAATTGCAGGGAATGCATTTTCTTCTGTGCACAAACCCTATCTTCCTCTCTTTCCCATTTGGTCATTGAGGATAACATTTTCAGAGGAGCTCATGGCCAGCTTTTTGAGTACTTACAGCTGGGACCAGATTTTCAGAACTGCATCGTGCAGCTCTCACTATTGTGCTTACAGGCAGACATTCAAAAAAGCCCTCAAGCTGTTGAGTGCTGTTGAAAATCTGGCCACATATTTCCGTGTCAGTTTTGGAGCTGAAAATCGTGCCCTAGTGCTGTGCAGCTGAGCTCTTCTGTGACTTTAGAGGACATAGCTGCAGCTCCTGGTGGTGCAGCATCACGACTGCGAGTTATGAGATGACTTATCCTGCACAGACATAGGTCTTGGGGGACCCTGAAGGACTTTGGCCTATGATTAGCCCCATCAGCAAACGTCAGGCTCTTGTATCCCATGAACCTATGGCCATGTAGCCCTTTTGAATGTGGATGCAAGCTCACTGTCTCGCTCTGTTTAAAGCTTAAGTGCCTCACTTTTAATTTTCTAAATCTTGTATTTTCCTTCTTTAGCTATTAACAACCTCCCTCTTCTGCAAGGGCAGGGGTGACAGAGACTTGAGAGGACACTGTGCTTAGAGGTGTTGAAGCAACGTGCTGAGAACTGGGAGGGCAATTCTGGATGTCACTCAGAGTTTCACAACTCAGTAACTTCAGCTGGAAGCCTGGTAGGTGCAACCACAACAATAGTCATCTCTAGCATATGAAGATGCTTTTGAACATTAGTCGCCCATCCCTCAGCCTTGGCATACGTAGAGTATCCTGTGTTATGAACTGGGCCTGAATTGCTGTGCTTGGCATCAGATCTGGGACTGGGAGATGCACAGGGCCTCCCATGCCAAACACATCCTCCTTCAACCCCACTGCTTCTGCCGCAGATGAAGGCAAGTCTCCAAACTGCAAATCCTGCAGGCCCGGCCTGGGGAGGGCTCTGCACATGCACAGCGTCAGCTGCACTTCCAGGCTAACATACTCAGAAGCACCTAAGTGACTTAGAAGCTTAAGTTCCCCACAATTTAGTTTTCTGTGCAGTCTCTAAATTCCTTTCGTAAAGACCAGGACTATTCAGATGTTTATTCCTTTCTAAAAACATTCCCTTTGGTGTTTAGCGAATAACAGGGTATTCTCATTTAGGAGATGGCAGTGGGTACCAGCTCACTTTTATGAGTATCATAGGGGAGAACTGAAGAAGGCCTGTCCCTCATTTCAATTTGTTTTGGTAGAAAATATACAAGGTTTCTTTCAGGACTTAGGAAGTTTCTTGCTTTCTTCTGGTGCCTGCTCTGCACTTTCAATCGTTTTCCTCCTCCCTTTTCTAACACTTGAACATTTAATTTGGGCTTGAGGGGGAAGGGGAATGTCTGTTTTTTTCTCCTTTACTGCAGTAGAGAAGAGGGGATGGAGGCCTGCTTTCTTGGACTTTTATATTCAAAATACCTATAAATAATTAGTTACAGGGACCTAGCTTCCCCCTCCTTTTAAGGCCTAATTTAGGTTCTTTATCAAAATGATTTAAAATGCCTTTCTCAGTAGGAAACCATATTTCAGAGCTTTTATTTATTAGACTTCTCAAAAAGTGTGTTTTTAATGCACATCCTGACTTTCTGCCAAAACTGTCCACTGAAACACTGGGGCTCTAACAACCCTTTGTATAGGGAGTTATATTTATTAGATTTTTACATATTGATATGGAACAATTCATCTAAATAAATCATGCACAGAATTGGCATATAAATCTTCCAGTCTTCACTACTTGCTGTACTATATTACTATCCTGACAACCTTCCCTCAAGTATAGATAAACTTTCTTCTTAGTATCCTTTTCCCTGGCCCTCTCTCTCACTATGTGAATGCTGTCAATAATTATCCTGGGCTATGTAACTTTTTTTTTTTTTTTTTCTTTAACTGTGTTTGTTGCAGTGGAGGAGTTTGTCTTGTAGGTTTGATTATTTCCGGACAAGAAAATCTTACTGTATTTTAAAGCAGAAGCAATAGCTCTGAACTCTGCAGAATGCAGGAGGATCTTTAAGTAGTAAACCAAAGAAGTCGGATTTCGCGGCAGACGGTCGAATATCTGAGTGTTTTAGCCCTATGAGCTCTTGATGGCACTGAGAGGAGATTCCTTCCTTCTGCTCTAAGTATAATAGTTCTTAGGCAGGATGGCGAGTTTGAATATAATTTGCTTAAGCGGCTTCAGGATGAGATGTGTGTGTGTATGCACATATGTGCATAGATCAGACACAACCATTCTACATTTTCCCCATGCAGGTTATTTCTTCTTCTCTGAGCAGAAATAACTGCATG
>NW_010580220.1:463911-477990 GCF_000705375.1 Tinamus guttatus
TATCTTGCATGGGTATGATTCAGTGCAAGCCCTGGCTGGCTGCATTTTGAGCACCTCTCGTTGTGAATCCCGAGGCTGTGACGAGCTACACTAAAAGCTCCACTTCAGTTCTTGCCACTGATGGCTTAAGAGCAGCTGGCTTTCCAAAGGGATTCTGTAGTAATGGGACCATCACTCTGGAAAGGCTCTGGTGTTTCTGACGAAAGGGCTCTGACATCCAGGTAGTAACTCTTGAAAGTTCAGAGTTTGGAAACCGGGAGCTCTGTAAGACATCATTACAATAAAAGGTAGAACAGATCCGAGCAAGTGTTCAATCACTCAGCATGGTGCCACTTAGAGGCAGAAGACCTTAAAACAGCCAGCAAGATGTCTGCAGAAGAAACCTGTGCTGCCGGCTCTGGCTCTCTGTATCCTGTCACTCGCCACTTTTCATCTCGGGTAAGTTCGGTGATGGGCTGCGCTAACGGCTGGGTCAGTGTTAGAACCTGGGCTCAGTGTGCAGAGTAAAGTCAGGCCTTGGGAAGCACGGAGAGATTGCACTGAACTGTCTAACCAAGTGCTCTGCATCTGCTTTTGGCTTGAAAGTGGGCACGGGTTTCACGGTGCAGATCCGGTGCTGCTCCTGGGCTCTGGTTTGGACTGCCACGACCTGCAGGGCTGGTTTCCACCCACAGAGCTTGGCTGTGTCGAGGTGATGGTACCAGCAGGAGTTACACAGTCATGAGAACTTGAAATGACCAGCAGAGCATCTCTTTAAAATGTATCAGAACACCTTTAGGCTCAACACTAGCTTTCCCATAGCTGGTCTGTTTAAATTAGCAATGCCAAAGGCTCTATATTTAGAGGAAAAGACCCCATGACACATTCACTTCATAGATGTTATAAGCTGACATCTGCCACCCAAACCCATTCTTTGACAAGTGAAATGGGGCCAATTCTTTCTTCTAACCGTGTGAGGGCAGGGGCCACAGACATCCTTTTATTCAGTGGAAATAGGAAATATCAAATTAAGTGCTAAGAAAATTGTCCTGACTGAAACACTCGTATCTGATATGCAGGTGTTTAGCTGGAAGCAGGGAAGCTGAGGCACAGAGGTGCAGTGACTTGCACGAGGATGTCGGTGACACCACTGTCCGCACTCACCTCTAACTGGCAACCAGCTGTTCCCATCCAGGTGTGTCACTGGAACCGCATTATGGGAAGAAAACAAACAAAAAAAGGAGATAATCCTTTTGCAAGACACCCTCCTCAAAATGCTTGTCCCTCTTAGTGCAAATTATTCTGTGTGGAAAGGGCGTCACCCCAATCCTGCCCACTGTCAAAGTGCCTCAGGCTTCGTGGGCAGTTGGTTTTACTGGTAACTCTGCCAAGTCTCCCTCTGGCTGACTCTGTAAAAGGGTGATGAGATTTACTTGAAAGTTCAACTAGAAGTGCACTTGAGCAAGGAGAATTTAACTCTGTATTTATTACTCTAGTTTTATTCATAAAAGGAATAAATAGATTCAGCCAAGAATAAGTGCCGCTAGTAATTTTAATAAATGATGACTCTAACATTTTCCCTATTTAACATTCAAAACTATTGGTAATGCTATACCTAAATACATATTTCATAAAATGCCAGAATTCTTTTAAAAAGCATTTACATTTGCTGCAAACAAGCAAACAAATTTATTTGGATGGTAAACAAAAATTCTGTTTTCATTTGGATTTCCTTTTGCTTGAAATATATGTGAATGTCATAAAATATTTCCATGTACTTTAAAGAATAATTGAAGCATATGTACCTAAAGTGTAATACTTTTCATAATGGCTTCAGACTAAATTATCCATTATATGGGACTAACACATAAAAGCCTTTCTCTACATCAAGTGATAGATCAAAGGGAGGCAGGATGGCTTGTCCACACACAAACCACACCTCGCAGATTCTGAGAACAAGGGTATGCAGTCTGCATTTTAACTACGTCTCCATGACATGAAATGGTGATATTCTTGTGTTTCCTACTGCGGCAGAGTCAGGTCGTCCTGGCTACAAAGATTTCCTTTTACACTTCAGTGACTAGTCCCAGGTGAAGCTCATTGGAAAACTAAATTTTGCACAGTTCCTCCCAGGGCAGTGGGGGAGCTGTCAGTGGGAAGCTGGAGTCTCAGGGAACTTTGTGGTGTATCCATGATCCGGATCACGAAATCCCGCCTTTCTCTCAACCCCAGAACTGGCTCTAGTGGCTTTGGTGGTTGGAGCGCAGGGTTGGAGTCAGACCCTCTCCTCGCTTTGCTGAGCTCACATGAGCCAAAAACTTTTTTCTCCTCCCTGTAAAATCAGTCTGGTAATATTTCCACCTGCACAGGGATTCCCTAATTGCTGAATCTACCTAAAATGCATTGCTTCAGATGGAACTGTTGAGGGAGGCAAATGCTGGGTGTTATTGGCAGTGAGCACTAGGGGATCACAGGAAGATACAGATCCAACTGTCTCCTCTTTCGGGGTAGTGTGTGCCGAGTCATTTCGGGCACCTCTCCATTACTAATAAGGAAAGCAAACTAATTGGTGACATAATTTAAGATAACCATTGTTGAAATTTGACTGCTGTAGAAGATTGAAAATGTAACATTGCATTTAAGTACATGCTTACCCTGAGCCAGCAGATTAGATCTTACTCAAATTATTCCCATTAGCATCTAATTTACAAGCATTAATGTACTACCATGATCAGACAATAAAGTTCCTTAAAATAAGCTACTCTCACTGAAATGCAAGTATACATTTTTATTATTGTCATGGTTGCTAAAAATGTGAAGTGCACTGGGGAAGTGCGGAGTTGAGGCACCAGAAGAAGAGGCTGTGATCATGGAAAGTTCAAAACTTCTCCTCTGATCATTTCTGACAGCTCCGAGTGGTTCTTCCACAATTGGAACCACTTGTGCTGCTTATTAATATAATGAAACTTATCCTCCAGCAAAAACAGAACCAAAGGTTGACACAAGAGTGGAGGGAGAGACTGAAACCTGATCTGCTTAGGGATCTCTTAAAGATGATGGAAAACTAATAAAATCCAGTCTGCTTCCTACCTCCATTACAACTCCCACTCCTAGTCTGTCTTCACAAGCTAAAGTAGAATAATCCTCCTTCCAGAGCTAAGACAAACTTGCACTTCTGCTCCAATACAAATGTGTCTCAGCAGCCTCTTATGCTGTTTGCACCAGAGCCAGATTCAGTAGCTTCCATAATCTGTGCAATTCTTTCAGTTTCCATGGGTGCTGGGTCCGGCCCCTTAAAATGCCACTTATTTGTTCAGGAGTTGAATTTTTAATGGGAGGGGAAAAAAAGAGATTTGTACAAAAAAAAATCTATTTCCATGTTATATTCTAATCTGTAGAGATCCCAGCCATCTGCAAGGGAGCTCTGTAATAGCAATAACAGCACAAGGCTGGGCTTTCCAGCCTTGTTTTGTCTTTAACACACTGTGGGACAGTTCTTGAAAGACTCTGGTTGCAAGACAAAATTTCTCAAGACTTTCACTTTTTTAGGTGCTGTGCCACTTGGCATTTGTTAGAAACAAATGGCTTTTCAGGGGAAATTGTCTTGAAAAGTTCAGAGCAGTTTGGAGAGCCCATCCTTCCAAAAATCCTGCCCCATCGCTGAGCACGGAACACTTGAAAATCATGTCCTGAACCCTTTGACAATCAGATTGCAGGGTGAATAACCACCTAACCTGGGTCTTTAAAACCTCTACAGCAATGTCTTGCAAAGACCCTCTCAGCGTTCCACTTTGCTTACCAAACACATACCCTTTTTTTCTCCATTAACTTCAACTGAGTTGCACCAGAACAGACTTCATCTTCAGGTGCATTCCAAGAAAGAGGATGGTTAAAAACTCTTTCCATAGCACTTGAGAAAAGCTCAGTGCTTTGATACATGTTCATCAAGATAGACATCATTTTGGAATAGGAAAAAGAACATATACTCTCTTCCATTGGCTATGGGTTAAATAAATGTTCAAAACTCTACATTTAGTGTTATTCCTCAACACCAGTGAGGAGATTGTGACATGTAGAGTGAAAAAAAAATCTTTTAATGATTACAAAAGGAAGCAAAAATAGCTGGGGTCTTCAAACTTTTCAAGAAGTAGGTGGAGAAGTAGCTAAACAGAACTGCAAGGGTAAGCAGGGCAAAATGTCAGAGTTGATTTAACTCATTACATTTAAGTGGAAAATAAGGGATGAAAGTTTAGTTTAAGAAAAATTAAGGAAATACCTAAGAATGAGTTTACAAAGTGCAATATTTTCTCTCAAAGCCATAGGGTTAGCAGGTTGATATCCAGCATCTGTGACTGATTATGGGCATTTGAGATGGCAGGTGGCTTAAGGAAATGGAAACCTTAAAGGGCTTTACAAATACTTTCTGTAGTTAGGCAAAGTTATTTGATTTATTTTCACTGGTTCTCATTCTATAGCCTGGTTTAAAATCTAGCAACGTGTCTTAATCCATGTTAATATTTTCTTACAGACACAGTGTTGTGAAAACTCTCCAATCAGACTCTTGGAAGTTGCCCTGGAGAATAATAGAGTTACTGGGTTTACACTACTGAGGGCCGTGTTAAGGTGAGGAACATAAATCATGGCATTTAAAAATGCCAACCAAATCTTTTAGACAGTAATGAGATCAAGAAGCAGATCTGATCATATTTGCTCCTGACAATTTTAAAGAGACCTATAATTCTGTGTGCTTCCACTCTGTGTGGTCATGTTGAAATCGCACGTCTGCATTAAGCAGAAAACAAAAGCCAGAAACAAAAAAAAAAAATCTGGAAAACGAGGCAGACTTACAGGGTATAGCCTGGTGATACACAAAACTGGGTATAAAAGTGTTAGAAAAGAGGTAAGGATGGATTCACCATGCATTTGTTCTTTACTCTGGTCAGCAGTAGACTAGCTCCACTGAGATTATACAAAATGTAGGGAAGAGTTTTGGGGTCTCTCTTGGTTGGGAAACAAAAACATAGCTCTGAGGCAGGAGGAAGAAGATATACTTGGAAGAAGGAATTAAGACAGAAAAGTAAACTCAATGGGAAATGGTTGGAACTGCTTCACAAATCAAGCCACTATATAACAACTGGCTCCTTAAAAAATATAACAATAGTTAAAACAGCTTTTGCAGCTGACAGTAGTATGGCTATAAGATGATTCAGGGCAGGTGGAGTTAAAGTCTGAATGAGCCTTCCCAAATAGCATTCCTGAGGAAAAACTCAAGGAGCAAATATAGCAGAAGCCCCAACATAGGATTGTTATTACTAGAGAAGAAAAATCACTGATCCAAACCTTTCCGTTATCTGATATTGTAAAACCAGTCCTGCAGTGCTGCATGACATGTTATAACCTCGGCACTTGTCCAGATCTATTTCCAGCTATGGATTCTGTGTGTGTATGTGTGTTTGTATGTTCTTCTGCAGATTTATTTTAAATCTCCCTTCCTGAAGCTGTTCACTATTCTGATTTATAGGATTTTGCTAAGCTTCACATAGCCTTTTCTTTTCTTTACTAAGTACTACTTTGTATTTTTTTCCCAAAGAAATAGATTTTATTGGACAGGGCTTCACACGTAGCTGCATAATGTTTGTCTTACGGATTTTGAATGAAGCCTCTTGAACACTTCTGTAGACCTGAGGCACTCTGCAAACCCTGCGGGTGAGATGCCCTGAGCATCATCCCGCGTGCTCGGAGCCGCTCACGGTGAGCTTTGCCTAGTGCCGGAGCTGGCATGTGGACAGGCCGTTTGCAATGCAGAGGGAGGGCCTCATCCTGCTCACTGCAAAGCCAGAGCAAATCCTGCTGCTGACTGCAGCAAGACCAGCAGCAAAATCATAACGAGTATTTAAGATGATATTTTGCAAGCACAGTAATGTGACAATGATGATGGAGTGGTAGCTTTTCCAGAGGCAGTGCCTGAATTAATAGGGTCTTTCCAGCCAGCTCTTCTTGAAATGGGTTGGAAGAGGTAAAATAAATAAATAAAAAGTCTCTAGGATACTTTCCTGTTGTCAGGTTTTTTATTCACTGCATAAATATCTGTTATATTTTGAAGTCCTTTTCTTTTTCATCGTTGTCATCTTCCCTCCTTTATTGTAGCATGAGTAATCTAATTTTTCTGCATAGCATGTTGCAGTTTGATAGACAGGTCTCTGAGGGATGCCTTATGTGTCAGCATCAGTGAAAATGACTTCTGAGGTTGGCTCACGCCCCAGCGCGAGCCTGGAATCCAAATCACCCCGGAGTTCCGCATCCCTTTGCCCCGTGCCTCGCTGCTGGGTAATGTATTCATTTGCCTCTGGCAAGAAAAAAAAGTGAGATCCTCCATCGCATACTGATGTCATGTGGAAGAAGCCATTTTGGGGACTCGTCACGTGCTCAAGGAACTGTAGGTTGCTTTTTGCATCCTTGAGGATAAAGTTTCTCTCTTGATCTACACTGATAGCCATCATATAGGCAGAGCACATGTAAGACTGGGAAAGCTAGCAATTCAGATACGTATTTCTCAAAAAAAAAAAGCCAATAATTTAGAGGCTCACGAGTCTTTATTTTTGCTCTAGGAACTGATCATAGTGGCAAGAGATTTTTATTTGCTACTTTGGTTTATCAGTAATAATTACTGGTATGTGCAATTGCGTTCCCTGCTCTAATTATGGACAAAGATTTTAAATCCACAGTTCTAACAAGAAAGCGCTCAGAAATCAGCTGCCTTTTCCTTTGCACAGGCAGTTGCGGTCGGAGAAAGGGAGATACTTCACTTCAGATGCATATATAAAGCTTTATGGCTTTCAGAGGAGGCTTTGAGACAGTGGCTCCCAAGTTTCATGCCTCATTGCCTCCTTCCAGCAATACACCCTAAATAATTTGTGTCCTGACTATTTCAAATCCTTCTGTAAAGCCCCCTGAATGAGCAGGAAGATCTCCAGTAACTCTCATATGTTTCCAATTAGGCTCCTGCCCTTTCCTCCTGCTTGTAATTGCTGGAGGAGTGATGAGGTCTGCTGGGTTTAGTCGGGGGTTCTGGATCAGCCGCTGACTTGGACACTTGATTCACTTTCCCTGTCTGTAAACAGGACCTCTCTGCCCTGCACAGCAGGGAGGAGATGCTGAGCTCCTGAGTGCATCACGGTTGGCTCCAGAGCCCAATCTGCAGGTATGAAATACAGCTGCATTTTCTGAACCATCTCCCACTTCCAGTTAGGAAAACTGAGCTGCTTTGGGTACAAACTCACCATATTTAATCTTCTTAGCATTCAATCTGCAGAGCTGCAAAGAAGAATGGAAGGTTTTTATTCCTAACATTTTAACGGGGCTCGATATTCTTCACATTAGCTTGTAAGTAAACCACATTATTTGGAGCACTCTATTTCTGACAAAGAACCCATCTCTCATTTAGCAAATTTAATTCTGCAGGCTGTGTGCATTTTTTGCAACAATCGAGAGGCAAGGAAATGTCTTTCTCTTAGAAAGCCACCAGCAGCAGGGACACTCTTAAAAGAGTCTATTATTGCTGGCCTATTAGAGTGGGAATCCATGACAATTCTAGCCCGAGGTTAGACAGATATGACATTAGGCATAGCTGCACTGGCAAACTTTATAACTCTTAATCACTGCTCTATTTCCTGGCAACTCGCAAGCAATAATGTCGGTGGATATCAAATCTTAAGTACATAAGACTCAATTATGATCTTGCAGAACACAGCGGCTGCTCAAATCCAGTCCAGACTCTGAACTCACAATCTGCTGTTTACTTAAAGTATATAGAAAGCACTTGACCTCTTCTCAGTGGCATCCATGTGGAAACACTCGACAATAGAAGCTTTCCTTAGGCTTCTCAGGAATCGTGTTTCAACATTTTCATCTCTAATAAAGGTCGGTGGTTGTACCCTCTCACCGCTCTCCTTGCCCCGACTCTTCCACCAAAACCGCAGGCTCGTGTCCATCTCCAGCCACCTTGCACGAAACGCCCTGGCCCCAGTTTGGGCAGGTGCCTTCCAGCAGGGAGAATGGAGTTGCAGAGGAAAACAAGGCTAGGGAGGAGGGCATTGCAGCAAGTGTAATTCCACTGCGGTGCTTCTCACCCACGGAGCGTGTCCCTCGCGGAGGGGAAGGTGCAGGAGGATGGCAGAGCATCGTCTCCCCTTGCAGCGCCAGCAGCGCTAACTGCAGCCCCACGGAGGGCTGGAGCTGGCAGACAAGGCTTCTAGGAGCTATATGAGCTATACAAAAAAAAAGAAAAAAAAAGAAAAAAAAAGGAAGACCAGAACAAACCTCTCAGAGTTGTGCCCTACAAGAGATTGTCCTGACGCTCTGCAAGACAGCTTTGCAGTGCAGGATCAGGCCAGCTGTGCTTCAACTCTTTTCATTAGACAGCAGTCCCTATAAACATGGCATTTTTTTACCTTACGCTGTTTCTGTAGCCAGGTGTAAATTTTATATTTGCTTCTGAGGGCAACTGGGGCAGCCCGTGCTGCTGTGCAGCCGGAGCAGCAACACTCCGGCACCCGGGAATGACGCTGCTTCAGCTTTCTGAACGTGTCGGGATGATCTGACAACCCAAATTGATTTGTCATGTAAAGGCACCAAGTTATTAGCTCTCAAAATGCTCTTTCGTCAGCAGGAGCTGACTCACACCGCTGAGGACTGCGTGTGGTGATGGGCGCTTCTCCAGCACCCTCCCCTGGGGAAAGCAGGTTTGGGGATTACTGCCCATAGACGGTCTTGCTGATATGGGCACCGTGCAGGGAGGATGCACTGCTCTCCTCCACATGCTGTTTGCGATGAGAGACAGTCTGTGGCTTGCATTCCTTTTCCTTCAAAGTAGCGGAAATCCCCACTTAGATGATTTTTCAAATGAGGCTAGTTTAGGGGTTTGCTTCTCCTGCAAAGGAAATGCAGCGACACTGGAGCAAGGACACAGCAAGTGCGTGAAATCCCACTGCCCACAGGGTAGGCCAGGAAGAGAAGCAAGCTGCAGGGTGACGTTTTGGTCGCAGACAAACTATCAATCATCATCACTTAGTACCTCTTTCCTATCTCTTTCCTTTTTCAGGTAGTAGGGCTGGCTCACAGACTTCCATCTAGTTTTGCCACTTACCCTTTCTGTACATCTAGTCCTTGTTTTGTTTCTGCAGCACCCTCCTGCCTCTGTTTTTTTGGGGAACCCGTTTGAGTCCTGCCAAGATTTAGTCACTTGGGACTGTTTAGGCTTCCTCGGACCTCCCGGGATTTAAACTCCATCTCATTCGTGAGTATGCAGTGGGTTTTCTTCATTGCTATGGTGATGTGTATCTTCTTCAATTGCATTTAATTTTGCATCAATTTACACATTCTTATCCTGGGTTGAATCCTTTGAGATTTTCCCATAACACACTTTGCCTTTTGCTGTTCCCATGACGCATGTTTATTCTGTTGTGGCAAAGTCTTCTTCATGGTTTCATCTCTTCTGAGGAAAGTGGAGTTGTTTTTTCCAGGCTTAGGAGCTCCCTGTTAGGATTTTCTGTGCATTCACAAATTTGTATTGATGTCAATGTAGGCACATTCTTTTTTTAATTCTGTAGGGATAAATCTGAAATCCTTTCTCACTTGAGTCTCTGAGTTGACTCTAGTGGCAGTTTGCAGTTTGTACCATGTCAACTGGTTTGCTGCAGTTTGTTTTCTTCTTTCTTTAAGCCTGTTTCTGCATTCACAAGGCTGAATTTTAAACACCATTCCAAGACTGGTCATGCAAGAAGAGCCATGGACTGGGTAACTCTTGCACCCCTTTTCTCACAACACTGTTGGGTAAGTCGCGATCTCGGTGTGCCTCAGTACTCCATACACGACTGTAGAAAGTAATAAGAATAAGAACAGCCTAGCTTCCTTGAGATACTTTGAGGATCAGTACACTGATGAAGGTGATGTTCTCATGTATTTCAGTAATAGGGATCACAGGAGCTAGATAGAAAAATAAAGTAGAAGTAGTAAGACTTTCTCAGCTGCTAAGGATTAGTGTGCATTTTAAAATCAACAGCCTGTAAGCTAAACTGAGGGTGTTAGCAAGTCTAACAGTGTTGTACCTTATCTCTTGCTTGGTGAGAAATCAAAGGCAGGTTTCCAGCTGTGCCCATGAGCACTATTTGGTCACTGAACAAAGCAACTGGCACCTCATATCCAACCCACTGAGCGATCACAGGCTCGTTCAGGTGCACAAACAAGTGCAGAAATGAGCTCCATGCACAGAACTCGTTGTTATTCAATCAAGCCTTTAATTGTAAATGTTTTAAGCAAGGAATTGCCCTGTTTTATGAACGTGTGCTCAGCATTACTCCACTATGGACATCTGTCATTCAGCAGGCGCCACCCAATAAAAGTACTTAAAATGCTCTGTTCCTCAATTAAAATATAAAACAGAGCTGTTTAGGGGCTTTTACGAGGTGATTTCTATTTACCTGACAGATTTCCACACCAAGGAGCATGAAGCAGGATTTCAGTTTCTGATCACAAGTGATTGCTCCGCAAAATAGTAAGCCTTGAATTGTCTTTTCCTTTTGTTTTATCTTATGTTATTTCTTTTTCTTCATCCCCATTTCATCTGGCAGAAGCAGATGCAATTTATTTTATAATTAGGAGGAGGAAAACCCAAGAAAAGGTAAAATCGCTCCCTGATTTTGCACAACAGATCCGAGGAAGCTTCCTCCCCTGAACCAACACCATTCCGAAAGTGCTAGGAAACCTTATGGTAGCCCTTAACACAGTCTGCTGTGGTTTTTTTTCTCTTTTTTTTTCCCTCTCCAGCAGCAGCACGAGTTAAAGACGATGCATTAGCCCTAGCTGCGAATACCCCCACGGTCAGTTCAAGTCAGGTTCTTCGTGTTTTTTTATATGGATCCTTTTGTGATGATATCGATTATACAAGTGAGCTCCCAAGTCCGCGGGCACTCAATACAGCCACACAATGGAGAAAAGCATCCAGGTTAACCCAGAATTACACATGTGCTAAGCATGCCAGGAGACAAGAATAAGTACTGACATGGACGATTCAAAGGCAGGTCTTAAGAGCTATATATTTTATTGCAAGACAGCACTTCATGCTGCTAAAATAAAACATGCATTTTAATTTCCAAGGAGGAGCAACCGAAGTTCATCACAGTTATTCTTAGCCGGGGCAGAATTGCCATCTTCAGGCCACTTTTGCACACGTCAGATTATTCCATAATAACCTAAAACCCAGTGCAAGCCCCTCCCTCCCCTCTGTTCCTGTTCCCCTCTGCATTATGAATTCTGTGGGCAAGGGCTGCCGGTTTCACAGGGGGCTTCGCTATCACAGAAAGCTGCTTGTTGATCTCTGGATGCCTGCAGGCCAGCAATCTGTGCTACAAGTTACCCCTCTACAAAAAAATAAAATAAAAAAAATAAAAAAGACAAGTGGATAAAACTCATACGAGCATCTGTAACAAGCTAATTGGACCCTTGTGGGCAACGTAGCAGATAGAAAATTAAAACAAACAAAATATCTTATTGTACAACTGTACTTTAAGGACCATTATCACAAAGCGATCTGTCTGGATTTTTTATTTTAGTTTTGTGTCGTTTGAAAGGACCTAATTATGGCCAGAGCTGGAGTATCACCAGTCTGTTTTCATCTAGAAAGAAAGGATATTTTGCCTCTGAACCTGAGAAATTGTTAGAAGTCGGTAATTAGTATGAC
Source organism: Tinamus guttatus (assembly GCF_000705375.1). The sequence goes on from NW_010580220.1 coordinate 475,628, forward strand.
TTGTTAATAGAGTTTGGCTGTGATTAAGCTGTGATTGAGTGTGAGTTTGGTTCTTGTCACCGAGGATGCCTGTAAGGTTGAGAGATGTTTAATGAGACACCTGTTGTCAGGAGCACCCGTGGGCTTTGTCGCGCCTGATTGGAATTTGTTCCGCGGAGCAGGAGCGATGCGGGAGCGGGAAGCACCGCTGGGCACTGCCGTGCACCCGTGGGAGACGGGCCACGTCCGCGTGTCACCCCGGCACGCTGGCCACCGGCTTCCAGCGCGAGATCCTCCTCATCCCGACCGGGCAATTCAGTCTGTCTTGGGAGGGCACAAGGCAGAAGGTGCCGTGTTAATCCAGTCACTCTGAGCATTTGCCCCTGCCACAGTCCCCTGGTGAAGGCAAGACGGGCGGTGAAGCCAGGCAGAGCCCCCAAAGTGTGCAGCCTGCAACGATGCTGCACTGCTTTGGTGGTCAGCAATACTGCAGCTCTTTAGAAACCGACATCAAGCAGATGCTTTCTGCTCTGTTCAGCTCATCCATCCTTTCCTTTTTACAATATTCTCTTATCCTTGTGCATCTCTAGAAAAAATGGTCACCAAGCAGTCTTGGTATCTCCTCAGATAGGGATAGCAAGAAAGCTTCATTCAGAGATGGCACTTTTGTCTCAAAAATCAGCCTGATTTGCCACACGAGTCCCTGTGATCGGTCTCTGCAGAAGAGGAGAAAGATTCAGGCTCACATAATGTCCCTAGGAAGAAGCCATTGGCTTTGTGATGAATCTGAGCAACCACTGGATGGCAATGCTCGACACAAATGTACCTGCAGGCACGTTCGCCAGGAAAGGAGACTGTTCTCCAAGGAGATTAATTCAGATCTGAGATGCTCAGGCCACTGTGACCTTACCATCCCTTTAGATAACGTTCAGGCTTCTCTTAGCTGTGATCTCAGGGCACAAAGTTTGGGCAGAATGAACAAGGCTGGCTTCCATTTTTCCTTTGTTTTGCATTAGATTAAATAGCCAGTTTTGATGGCTTTTCTTTCCATAGAAAAGCAATCATCTGTAGTTCTTAAAAGGATCAAATAATGCAGGGCAAACACTCCCAGCCAGGAATTGATGCCTTTCCTAGAGCCGTGATGCTGGAAGAGTCCCTGGGACCTCAGCTCATCCATATTATTCATACATAGAGTGAAAAGCAGAACGAAAGCAACCAGAGAGTGGGTGCCAGGTATGGGCTGCTTTGCTGCGGGCTCCAGACCTGGTCGAGCAGGCGATTATCCCAAGCACAGAGCCTCTCTGTACGGCAGTGGCCTCTCAGCACGTCTAATACAACCTGCCTTCTGCTACATCACTCATGGATCAGGAATCAGCTGGTGGCCAAATAACCTGATGTTCATATTTTCCCCCAGGAGCCTGTGTTTCTTTCATTAATGACACACTGTGTTGGCCTGCTTCTTTTAACAACTACATCTGGCCAAGCCTATCTGAAAATGCTATTGGCCCAATTCATCCCCCAAAGCAACGTGCTAGTGGCTTCGGAATTGCAGCAGGAGGTTTGGAAATAGCTGCCCCACAGAAGGTGCAGCTGAAGTGGAATAATGCAGTATTTGTGCGAGTCAGGTTTGAAGTCAATTGACAGTCATGTTGAGCCCATATATCTTCAAACTAGGACCTTTCTTATCATCAGTTGAGTATTTTCACTTTAGGTGTCAGGTAAAGCTGTTCTGAGCACAGACTGCCTATTATTATTGCCCTAGTTCTGACTGACCTCACAAATGTAACAATCAGTGAATTAGGTAACTCCTCTTAAGTCAGGAGTAAAATTAGGCAGTTGGTTCGAGTTCTGCAAAATCCCAATTCTCAGTTCAGGACTCAAACCACTGTGTTGCACTCAGCTCCCTTTTTTAAGTACCGGGACGGGTATCTACTTAGTGTCATAAATGTTACATTGCTTTTATGACCACATTTGTCTCCTTTTTCTGGATGCCCTTCCTAATCCAAATGAAAAGACAACTGTATCCATCCCGATCTCCTCAACAGTCCGCTGGTAAATGCTTCCTACTGTCAAAAACGCTTAGCCTCAGTGGGAAATTAAGGCTATGACAGCAATGGTGTGTTCAGAACCAACTTCTGATGGTCACCACACTCCAGTGAGTGTCAGAGAAACGCAGAGAAACGGTGTTGAGTAGCTGGTTACTCGTTTCTTTAAGAGACGGTTGCTTTGGGTTGCTTGTGTCACCCATGGGGAGACGTCTATGAAGGGACACAGTCCTTATGTGGGCTCAGCGGGGTCTTCCTATAGACTCTAGGGGAAAAGGCAGTTTGCTCCCAACTTCAGCTCCTCGCTGCTGTGTGCCAACACAGGCGGGATGAACACCT
>NW_010580221.1:0-38122 GCF_000705375.1 Tinamus guttatus
ATACCGATTACAGTTTTTAAGCTAAGGTGAATAGAAAAGCTCTCTTTACAAAAGTATGAAAAATGTCACTGTCATTTGGCATTTCTCTCCTATACAGTGCTGATAAACACAAATCAAAACAAGTGTCTGATTAAGGACCATTTTCTTATTCGTTGTTTATTTTTTTATTTCATTGTCATCCCTGAAAAAATATGCCCCAGACATATCTATGTTTTACATCAACCCCTCTCCTTCATTAATGGGAGGAAGTTTAGTGCACTAAACAAAACCTTCTAAAACATTTTTTCTTTGCAAAAACTTTAAAGTGAGAAAAAATACAGAAGTGTATAAATATTGTTTTCTATGTTGAAAGTAAAATGTCCTATGTCCTACTTTAAGGTAAAGGAAAGCTGGGAAAATAAAGTGGTGATTTACTCTAAGTACAAGAAAGAAAGCATTTGTTTGACTGTTTTGTTTTTCAGTCTAGAAAAGACACACTGCTAAAAAGACTGTCTTGGTCTTTTCCTGTTAATCCTTTGCAACACAAATCCATTGTCCCACTTGAACTCATTATAAATGAGGAATAAACCTCTCCCATGAGCTACTTAGTTAAATAGAATCTGGGGAAAAAAAGGCTTGATTACAGCTTTAACATGTCTCTTCATTTAGCTGGGAGAATTTGCAGTACTATCCCCTCTGGCAGATTTTTCTTTTTCTCAAGGGATTGCATCAAAGACGAAGAAAAGAGCAGCTAATACATTTTACAATGAACAGGGCATAAAAAGCTACATGCACCAACTCACTTCCCAGGCTGCTTCTGTCTGATGAGAGCACACCTGAAATACTGCTTCTTAAAAAGATGCTTACAGTAGCTGCTGTTTGCCTATGAAAAAGTACTTTAAAATAAGCTCATACAAGGGATCAAAAATATACTCATAAACAAAACTGTTTTGCTAAATCAGCATAAAGCTGATTATAATATGCTTATTTCATTAAACTTAAGAGAACATCAAGGTTTATGATTTAAAGTTAAGGGCAAATAGAAGGATTTGAAATGCCAATGCTTAGTTTCCACAAGCTTCTTTTCACTGATTGCTCATATTCATCACAGCTATCTTTAATGACATGCCTGCTTTTTCTTCTCAGATAATAAAATAATATACAGTAAACATAAATCTTGGGGACTGAAATTTTGTAATCTGAATTTTCTGCTTATATGTGCCATTCCCTATGCATACCGGTAACCACTCTGTTTATGTAATTGTATATACATAGCTGTGAAAAATGGGACCTAACCAAACAGAATAAAAACCTAATAGAAAGAACCACAAATACCCCCCAAAAAAACGTTGAATAGCAAAACGCATCCAATAGTTTTTCTAAGGAAAAACAATAATATCTCAAACATTTTTTATAACTCATTCTAAGTTGCAAAAATTTAAAGGGAGACATATATCTTTTTCTATTTTGTCACATTTCTGTCATATCAAAATCTCTCACAGCTTCTAGAGGAATAATGAAATGCTGCTCCCGCTTTTTGTATGCAAGAAATATGGCCTGTCCTCACAAGTGAACATACGTTATACAACATGCATAGCGTCCATAACTGCTTATATGCAAATATATACGCGCAAATGTCAGCAGACAGGCCAGCAACACAGGCCGCATTATTTCCCCAACCCACCTATGCAATCCAGCTATTTTAGGCATTGCAGAGCATGGCTTACACATACACACAAAAACAAACATGCAGGGTGACATCTTCTCCACATGAAAAGATGAGTCTGTAATCTCTGTGGGTGTCAATTTAACATAATCCCCACAGAAAAGTTTTACTTTCTTTAAAACACACTAATATCTTAGTTAAAAAGGGTCCATTCATTTCAGGCCCAAAATACATAAACATGCCTTCAGTAATAAAGTAGAAAAGGTACTTTTTGCTGATGTGTTGTGGTTTAGGATTTCTGAGGCGGTGAAGTACAGAGCTAGGTTGTTGTTTTCATTTTCTGAGGGTTTTTATTATTATTAAGCTTTAATTTAGTTTGGCTCAATCCTTGTTTTGTAGGTATGTAAATACAAGCAATCCAGTGCCAATAGCCAGAGCAATAATTCTGGTCAAAATGAAACACAGAGCTCTAGGCTATAAACTTAAGACAAAAATCAAAGGATTTAAATGAAATCTGACATGGCAACTCATTAAATTCAAGACTATCCATGATATTTTATTAAATATCAGTTAAGTACATCTTTAACTGAGATGAATGTAAGTTCAGGAAATGAAACAGTCATTGACTAAATATTAGTACACTAGAGACAAAAGAAACACACCATTTCTGAACCAAATCAGAGGAATAAGACCATTGCTTCATCTTCAAGAGAAGCTGAAAAGTCTTCAGAGGCATTTAGACCCTGCTTGCTTTGGAAAGCCTTGGAACCACCTGCTTTTCTACCCTCCTGTCCTGTTTGGGCCTTTCTTAAACTTTTCAGTTTTGTCTTCCAAAGTTTTCTAACTGGGGATAATCTGGTTAAATATGTAAGAAATAATTCTTGTGAATAGATTTCAGCTTTTAGTTTCATCAATATCTCACTGCAAAGAGCTCAGTCTAATGGGTTTTGTATGTTGGAGATATTTCTTTCAAGTCAGAATTAGCTTCCATTTTCAGTGAGCATTGCCTTGTTCTTATATGATCAGAAAAAACGGAAATATCCCTCTACACATACTGTGTTTACCATAGGTTATTGTATTTACTTTTAACAAAGCCCTTTTCATCCATCTCTTTCCTAGAATATGCTCTAATAACAGTCTTAACGCAAGATGACTGAACCCAGTATTCCCAATGAGGAAATCACTGTGCAGACATCACAATATTCAAGTACTTGACATCCTATTTCTTATGAATTTGAACATTTAGTTTGATTTTGCTTTCTTTTCTATATGCTGAATGTAAAGCTTTCTCTTGCAATGGCACTCAGATACTGCTTTCCAGCACATAAAAGTGGTAATACTGAAGTCTAAGTTTGCAGTCCTATTTCAGAAAATAGCCAGATATTTCAGCAGAAGACATTAAAACACCTACAAAAAGTAATTCAGATGATCTTCCCTTCTCCCGTGTCAGAGATTCTCCTTATCTCTGCTGACTGGTTTTTAGATTGTCTTCTGTGATGATAGAGTTAATGGAGTTCAGCCATGTGTGAAACATTCTAAATGTTTCTTCCACAGAGACATTAAATCCATGCCATTAAATCCATTAAATCCAGTCAGTTAAATCCATGCAATATTCTCCCCAGTCTAACTAACTGAAATATTTTTTGTCATTACACGATTCTTTTGTTCATCTCTTTTTGCATATCATATAGCAAGTATCTCAGGATACAAATTTAGCTCCCTTCTTGTAAACATTTTTGCTATAATATTTTATTACATTCTTGTGTTTCTGCAAGCACTTTGTTTGTCACAGTGTGGCTGTTTAAAATTCTTGTATGAGCACTGTAGAAGATTTTACCAGAATTAACATTTAAATTAAAAGTACCAGTTGTTTTTCCTTTACTTTTTTTTTTCAAATTGCCCAATCTAAACTTAGTAATAGATTGGTGAGACACAACTTTTCCATTGCAAAAACTGTGCCAGTTAGGTTAAGTATATGCAGATACTCTTCATTTTTTATTTCATTTTTAATGTTCCCTTTAAGCAAGAAAATACAGTTCAGATATTGTATCAGAATCAATACAATATCTCAATACAGATGCTGCTGGTCTGTAATATTCACAGCACCTTTAGCCCTTTCTAAAGGCATGGGTACAACACAGGATAGCTATATATTATTTGAAACAGGTGGGGGATTTTTGTTGTTGTAGGTAGATTAAGGCAATGAGAATTGTAAAGTAATGAGATTTTTAGATACTTAGCTATTGTCTTAGGCACATATTATTGAAAAACTCCTCCTCTTATATATATGTGAAAATAATTAGGCTGTAGGTGACGGACCAATAGAGCTCATTCAAAAATAAGTAGTCTCATTCCTGGCATTTTCAGGACTAACTTAATGCAGGCTGATCTGCACTACAAACACTTCTAACTATGCGTCTCACTGCTTAGACATACATGCACTATATGGCAATTGAAAACACATTTTCCCAGTCCACCAAATCAAGTCCTCAATCCTCAGAGGATAAGAAGTGGCTAAGAACAGGGAAACTTAAGTAGCTGCCAAAATACATCTTAGTGTTGCAAGTTCTCCTCTACCCTTCCTGCTTTAACAAGCTACAAGAAACATGGCTTATTTTACCATATATCTCAGGCTATGGCCACATTTCCCTGTTTCCAGAGCTCTGCAAGCCCTCTGCAATGGAGGTACAATATGCTTCTCAGAGAACTCAAGACATTATGGATTGCTGCAGAGATTATTTTTCACAAAAGTTATCGTAGATAATTAAAAAAAAATCCTCAACAATGTTTTAAAGAAAAAAGTAGGTAAGTTAATGTTAAGAGTACTTACCTCAGAAAGACAAAGTCACAAAACAGCTGTTTTAGAGTGACAGATGTTTTACTCTGCCAAATTTAAAGGACCAGTTTCCAAATACTACTAGCAAACAATATGCCAACCATTATACGTAGCTGCCATACAGATGAGGCAGCATTCAATGAGGAAAATACATGATGAAAATAAGCAGTAACCATTTAACCAGGAAGAAACAGAGACACATTCAATTAAAGAGCTCCCAGCTACCACTGCAAGACCAATTCCTCAGCTGCTCACACTGCACTGGTCTTGTACCATCATGAATATGCCTCAGCTGAAACACTTCTGTCCCCTTGCATGCAGTTTGTGTGTTTTCCACGTCCACGTGGCTGGAAGCATCTAATGCATAACTCAAGTGTTAACAGTACCATATGCTCTGTCGTGCTTTAAGAGTACTGCCATGTGTGGAAGTTTCCCACATTTAATAACGTCATGCCATCACACCTAATCTGTTACACAAGAGCAGCGGGCCTGGGACATGGCGTGACTCAAAGAGAAGACCTGAGACCTTCTCACCTAATGCAGAAGTATATATGGCACCAGCATTTTGCTAAAGTCTCCCCAGACTAGTGCAGCTGTAACAGGATTACTTGTAAATTGTCACAGCAGCATTAAATATGGGTCACCAGACGATTTTAGAAGATTAAAGGTACAAAATGGAGCTAATGGCAGCAACTTCCCAATCTGGGGTGGTGGATTCCTTCTTCCAGGACACTGTATGCTTAGCAGTCAAATGTACTAAAGAGATGTAAAAGAGTACAATCTCACCTTCATGCCTGGGGATTCAGTGTGGAACTTTGATTCAGTTTTCTTCTGAATCAAAATTAAATCAAATGTCAAGATCTCAAGTATTTCTGAGAAGTAACAACACTGAAACTTTGTCATAGCTACCCCTGTGAGTGTTCCATACCACTGCTATCTCTTTGTTGGAGAAAAAAAAATGTGGAAACAGATTTTCTGAGTCCAATATCCAGAAGCTCTTTGATCTGAGCTGTGAAAATAAATTATTTACTGGATTAGATGGTATCTTTGGTAGTTCTAGCAGTATTGTCTGCAAATTTCCTTTAGTTGTGCATAACAGATGGACAACATGTTCATTTTTTTTACAGGCGGTCAGTATTTGCAGAAGAGCAGAGATGGAAGGGGAACAGCCTGTTTAGTTCAACATGAAGAACTTTTCTTGGAAAGAAGATCTTCAGAGAGGTTTAGGGCTTTTTTATTTTTCTTATTTTTTACATGTTTTGCATTATCAGTTTGGACCTCAACACCACAGCTCTATTGTTTCTTTCTGGAAACTCTTAATCAAAGTTTAAACATTAATCAAAAAGGAAATAAAACTAAAATTACATCTAAACTACACTGAGTTATGTCTTGGCAACTCTGTCCTTTTGACCTTGCTATCACTTTGATGAATCCAACCTATTGTGTTGTATAGTACAGTGCTGGCTTGCATGAGCTACCACACAGGCTGCCAAATAGTATACTGACTGATGGATTTGTAAATGCTTCTGTTAATGAAGCTCTGAGTGCCCACGGACAATTTCATAGATGGGTCCAAACGAAGCTACTGAACAAAACCAACACACAGGCAAACATTCCTATTCATCACATGAAAGTCTGAAGTGACTTGAGCCATACTGTAAAGGTCAGAAGCCTCAAATTCTCCTAGACTAATGTAAAAAAAAAAAAAAAAAGAACCCACAGAGATAACAGTTTTCTTAAGAATAGCTGGTTGCGATTTACTATTGGTAGATCTATCATTAATTAATCTTCACCAATAATATCAACAAACCATTATCATTACTAACAAGCCACTAATCTCATTTGCCTTGGGAAGAGAAACAGCGGTTCAAATGGTCTGGATCCAAACTTTATAGGTAATCAAAATAGGGCCCAATAGCCTTTGAGTCATGTTATTGTATATAAAGATCAGTATTAACATTTCAGCTGCATCCTCAAGCAGAGCATTAGTGATGTGGGGGAACTGGTAAATGTCCTCCAGCCCTTCCAGTGGCAAACAACTGAACTGCACGTTGTAATCCCTATTTCATATGCAGGGAAGCTCTCAGGCTCTGAGCTGTGACTTAGGAAAAACAGAAGAAAACTCCCAGCCCAGCCACTGATCTGCTGTGGGACCTTACTCAGACCATGACAAAGCCCTGCAGTTCTTCTCATCTCGGCCTTATCTCTGCATTTTTTATGGCAACCACACTGCATCATGTGGGCAGTAAGATAGATAAAATGGCAACAAGATCTAGTACTAACCTGCAGTTACCATCTGAAAAGATGCCTTTGTAGTGATATCACTGCAGTGCCATCAGAGCTCCTTGAAACAAATACTTAATTGTTTTTATTACATAAGAATCCTTGCAGGTCATGTCTGCCTTGCTGAGCTCTGCCACCAGAGGAGGGAAGATGGCCGATGTAGCCAAAGTGCGTCAGTTCTGCAAACCCCTCGTTTCCTGGTTCCACAACTGACCAGGCTGTGTCCACACATCATTGCTAGCGAGCAGGCGCTTTCCGAGAAGGAAAAGAGAAAATGTACTGTATCATTGTGGGGCAGCTCCAGTACACTAAATAGAGCCATATACTATCACTTCATAAGCAAAACCTGCTGCTGAGGGGAAGGAAAGGTTATGTTTGTTTTTGAGGTTTTAAAAGCTTTTTTTTTTTCCTTACTTTTTTTTTTCTCTTAACCCAAAGGGATCCGAACCATAAGTTCCTTCCTGTCTAAAAGAGTAGGGCCTGGGACGTTTGTGGCCTGAATCTCCTCTCAGCTATATATTGAGTTAAATCAGATGTACCTCCAGTGAGCTGACAGAGCTACTTCAGTGTAAAACCAGGGTGAGGGAGACAAGAATCTGCTCCACACTAGTTAGAATGGCAGCAGCCGTTCAGAGCAGTGTCAGCATTTCCAAACCAAAATGATGTTGATCTTTCAGCTGGAACACACAAGATTTTGAAGCTCATTCAAGTACTCTGCACTAAAGCATTCAATTCATTTCCAGTGTCATTTTATTGCAGTTGATAATGTGGGTCCATAGCCTGCAGAGGCCAAGAAAAATCTTTTCTCAGATTGCCAGTTTTAAACTTAGATAAAAGGGAAGGCTAATTAGACGAAGCAATGACATTGACTAAAAAGCCTTTGTGGGTGCCACAAGGTGTGATATTCTCAAGTACTTCCTGATTTTTTGGTGACAGATGAACTGTTGTGATCATAACTTATGGAATGCAGACCACAGAAGTCATTCAGCAATTCCTGCAGTGAGACCACAACTGGGTCACTGGGAATGTTTCAATTAGAAGGTTTTGGACAATGGAAACAATTCTGAGTATGTGCCTCAAACAAGGAAAAAAATACCTTCATGAGCCTCAGATCTTTTTCTTTTTTAAAATAAGTGATATTTGTACAGTCTACAAAATATATATATTTATCTCAGAGGCTCCCAATATCATAAATAAATCTTCTTCCTTTGAAGAAAAACAAGTGCAGCCTCCAAATTTGTTCCCTGCAAGATTTTGTACCCTGGCACTAATTCAGATTTTCTGGTCCTAGTTAATCAAGTGAAGATAGACTTTGCCAAGGAGAATATATATGTTTGCAGCATACACTGCTTCTTCTCTGTATAGTCTTTGCTTGGCCTTTAAACCTCACTTGGTAATTCCTGGCTTAGATCCTGAACCTTCTTCCAGGCTTCTGATCTGACCTTTGCTTACTTTCTTCCTCCTAAACCACAATGAGCTTGCTTTACTTTCCCTAAACCTTATCTTATCTCATATCCCAGAACCTGCTCTCCAGTTCAAATTCCCAGATCTTGTGGCTGAGCCTCTAGATATGTTCTTCAGACCTTCTGAATCAGTGCAACCTATGATTAATCTACTTCACAAATTCTAATAGACTGTAGTACCTACATCCCATCTCCAAACCTAATTTGACTCTTGTCAGGGGGACTGCCCACTATAAAAACTACTATGTCCCTTTTCCCTCTCACAGAGAGGGAATATGGTAAGTAGTTATGGCCTCATCTGTGATGACTACCAACACTAAGCTACATTTATTGCCAGGCCACCCCCACCCCTCCACATCAAAAATCTGCACAACCCTCAGTTTGGAAGATTTTTAGGACTAAAATTGTTTGCAATCTGTTTTACATTTCTGTACTTAGCATTTGAATCCAGCATTTGAATCTGCTAACCTAGTAGATTTTCTGGACACCCACACACTCCTAGTATAGGATGTCTTTTTCTGTGTTTTATTACAAAGGGTGTTTCCCCCTCTGGCAGTGGACAGCATCAGCCCAAAGCAGCAATAAACATTTATATTTCCAATTCTTATGCTACCTTTACAGTTTCATCACACCTTTTGTGATACTCTCTTGTGTTCTCCCTGTGACTTACCTCACTGTCCCCCTTACTTTGATCTTGATCCCAATCAAATAAGAGCGTTGACTAAGATAGGCTTTTTATGGAGATATTGGTCCCACCTTAAGGAGTTCCTGTCACACAACTGAGTAGCTGGTAACACTACAGTGAAGCCAAAGGGGGCCGCACTGCATGGGAAGGCGCAGCCATGGGGACTGTTACCCTCTCCTGAACTGAACAGAATGTGGCTGTTCTGCACTTCAACTATGCATTTTTGGAGTACAAGTAGCTCTGCTCTCCGGTGACGAATCCTATCTGGCTACATCTGCTCAGGTTGCATCTGCTGGCTCTTTCTTGTGGTTTCATGTAGAGGTAGGAGGGATGCTCAGACTGACTCTGGTCTATGTCCCCAAGGTTCTCACAATCTAGGAGCAGTACTACTGAGTACTACCCGAACTGCTTACATTGGACAGCTCTGTAACTGGGGTGGAAGTGACAAAAAAAGCTTTGCTTCTTCTATGGCATCAAACAGAATTAGTTTAAAGCTGTTCTAACAAAAATGGCTTTAGATGCTCTTGGTAAAGTCCTGGCTGTTCAGAATATTTTTTCTATACACAATAGACACATGAACAGGTGTAAGATGATTCTAACTAATATGAAGAACCCCACAAGGATAAGGGAGATACTGTGCAAAGAAGTTGTATACTTTTTTCCCTTGCCCAGAAAATATATTCATAGATTGTCCTTTTTTTCCTTTCTGGGGAAATAATCCAACCTGTGTGCACTGGCACACTCATGACTTTTTAACGTTCTCCTACCCTTCTGTCCTGACAGACTGCCCAAGAAACCGAAGAGGTGGAGGTTTAATATTTTATTACTTTTATAGCCTTTTTCTGAGATGTTTATAAAGAAGGAAATTGACCTCTTCCTGGATACCAATGAAGTGTCAACTCCCTTTAGCCAGCTTCTTTGTAACACGTGGAAAGCCTTTGGTAGAGGCAGACTTACTAGCTTTGCTAGAGCTTTAGAGGGGGAGTGAAAAGAAAGCAAAGAGCGTGTGTCTCAAAATCCTCCCCCTGAACTCCTCAAAACAGGTAGACATTCAATATGTCTCAGGCAGCGTTCATGCTCCTAGGATTTGGATAGGGCTTCGGAGAGGTAGGGAAGAAGGCAGGCAACATGACAGAACTTCCATTTAAGCAAGGTTGCTTCCTGAAGTCTGAAGTAGTCAGGATAAATTGTACATTGTTCAGAAAGATATAAACAAGATATTCTTTAACTTTTGCACAAGCCTATACAATTACAATTCTTCCCCTTCACACATGTATCTGGAAATGCTCTTTGCTAAAATACAAGTGCCCCAATTCTCTGAGGCCCAGCAGGAAACCTGGGACGTCCATTAACAGCATCAGAGCTTGCCAATACCCTGAAACTCATAACTCCAGGTAAAACACCTGGCCTGATGGATTTTTTTTTCTAATAAGCTTGTAGGCAAGCTACATATTTTATCAACAAGTCTCTGGAGGAGGGTTCTCTCCTCTCTACCTTAAAGGACAGCTCGACTTTGACGGTTTCCCAGCTGGGCTGGGATCACAAATCAGGCTGAAACTATGGACCCATCTTGCTCAAATTCTGGGAGGTAAATTAGAGAAAATCATGCCCAATATCATATTGGGCATACCTAAGCCAGGTACGGATTTTTTTTAAGGCTGGGCTGGGTCAGGTGGCATACTTTGCAGGCTTATGACACCAAACCATTCACAACTTGGACAAAAGAATACCTACTGACCCAAGAACACTGAATGCATTCTGTGATGAGATTTTGAGGCCTCATATATGAAAAGATGACTGGGAAGAGCCCCTCCTGTACAGTCAGTTGACTCAGTGACCAAAATAGCACATAATGTGGATAGAAAAACACATGTTTGGAGCAGCAGGTAGGCAGTTAAAACGTGTAACAAGTTCCTTGGGAGGCAAACAGATAGATGAGCTCTTTCAGGAAAAGAGGCAGTTGGAGCTTCAGGAGAAAGAAGAGAAAAAAAATATCCAGAAATAGCCGTGGGGCACACTCTATACCTTCTGCTATACCTTCGCTAGTATGCTGGGAAATAATCCTTCATGTTTGTCTCCGTAGTTGGGGGAGTTCTACTACTGGGAAAAGAGTAGAGAGTTGCTGCAGGAAGAAGGCTGGACATCATTACTAAAAGCAAGAAAGGACTGACAGAAGAGCTCAGGAAGAAGAGAAGCCAAAGGCCTGAGCCTGAGCTATGGACACAGTTCATTAGCAGATCAAGAAAACTGCAATGTTGAAAGGGGGACAAGGCCAAAGGACTGAAGTGACAAAAGACAAATCCGTGCAGTATTGGACCGATGGTTAATCTTTGTGGGCCTGAGATAGCATTCTGTAGCAGCATCCCATATTAAGAAGCAGAAGAATTTCTGATTCACTTAACTCTCTAACAGGTATTCCTTCCTTTTCTCCATTTGGTCCTCTAGCTTACAAATGTACACGCCAAGAAGAGCCCAACTGCTGGTTATTTCATGCTGTCTGCCAAGATAACGTGTTATTTGTAGTGGATCCTAAAGGCTCATTCTGAGCCTTCTGTCATTAATCCATGATTTGGGTTCATTTTCAGTGTACAAAATTTACTGGTGAAACGTCATGTACTTTAGCTCTCCTTGCTTCTCAGTGCAATGCAGCTTTCTGGCAAGTGAAGATAAAAATGCCAAGGAATCTTACTACTGTCAGAAATATCCTTTAGCTTAGAAGCTAGTGGGAAACAACAATCAGTGACAGGCATTTTGCTTCAGCCCTGGGGAAACATAACATGAAAATGGAAATTTTTCATGGATTTTGTGTATATTTTGGATGGACTTTCTCTCATCATATCACTGTCCTATTTAAAAGATTTAATGAGATTAGAGAGCTCTCAGGACTTGCAAAAGTGCTAGAAAGGGTAAAGGATGCGAAGATGAATGATGTCACGTACCCCAGTTTAAGGACAGTGCTATGTCCCAAGAATTGATTATTCTCCTAGAATAGTAGTGAAAGAAAAATACAAACAATCCTTGGCTACATCAGTATAACATCTCTGGCACAGCAACAGGTACAGCTGAAAATACAGACATGGCCTGGCCCCGTGAAGCCTCACCTTCTTAAATCCAACTTTTTCCATGTCTTTTTCTTAAAGTGCTGACTAAGAAATAGGCAGAATCCAGTCCAGGCCTCCTTTCTTCTCTCCTTTGCTTCCACTTTTCACCTGTTTTTCATATTTCTCCTTGTTACCTTGTCCATTTCATCCTGCTCTTAGCTGTATCAAGACATTTGGTTTCAAGCTGGTAATTATTGTTACTTGTACTTTTTTTGTGCCAAGGTGTTTATACAGAAAAAAATAAGCTTAATAGAAAATGTAGAATACCTCACTTTGCCTTTTTTTTTTTAATTCCAGCTCTGATCTGTAGCCTTCAGTTTTCCTTTGAACCTTGCCATCCAGAAAGTTTTCTGTGTATTCCCTTTCAAAGCTTCTTGTTGCAGCCATCCTCCAAGCAAATATGCAATAAAACCTACTAGTCTCAACATTGGTCATGAAACTACATTAAAGAGCTGTCCTGCTAGCCTGCTAGCAAATGGGCATATTTTTTTTAACAGAAAAAAAGAGCACCAGTGCATAGCTCATTAACTTCAAAAAGGCTACTCCTCCAAAAGCATCAAGTACAGAGAGCCGAGAAAATATGAGTCAGGCTCCAAACCATCAAACTCTGCACACTTACTACTAACTTACTTGGTACAGCTGTTTCCACAGCCTGCACTTAATTTAGGCCCTGATTCATCAGGGCACTGAGCATGTGCTTAATGAAAAGCATGGTTCCGGCTCATTGGTGTAAGCACACACTTAATTGCTTATCACATTCAGGGCCTGAGGAGATGGCAGTATCCTGTCCCTTGTGGGCATGCAAACCTCATTAACGGGCTCTCCGACGTGAAGCCATGCCTCACTGAAAGGCCCATTTCTCCCCGTGCCCTCGCTCTCCCTGTGCCTATGTTTTTGCAGTCCTGCACTTGTGTTTCCTGTGGTGATCTCGCACTGACCTTTTACAGGCTCTGCACAGTCAATTAAGTTCTGCTGTAATCTGCTTTACTTTTAGTAGGGTTTTCGTCTTTTCTGTTCCCTTTTCTCCTCTACTGCAGAATGGAATTCTTGCGGTATCCTTAATGGGCGATGAATTCTGTTATCAGGTGAAAGTCTGAAGTTTACTTTATTGATTTAAATTAAACTCCAGATTTGCACTGACAGAAATGACAACACCTAAGACTTGTAAGTCCTGTCATCTCTACAGAAATAGATAGTGGCATGCTTTAAAACCTACTTCCACTCTTTAAAGTATTTTAATTAAACAGTATTTATAGTACAACTGCATACATGTATGTTCTGGATGAATATTAAGATTTTAAATCATACAACTGAATTAACCATGAAAATAAATCACATGGCTATTCAGGGAGCCAGCATCACAGAGAGGATTTTTTTTCTCTTTTACCTGCTTAAAGGTAGAGTTGAAACGATACATGTTAAAGCTAGAAGAAAGTACTTAAATTAAAATATCATAGGGTCCTCAAAAGAGAATAATGGGCTACGTAAAAATGATTAATGTGCTTTTACACAAAGAATGATACTTTTTATATATCTTTGACCTTCTAAGGTCGAAGGGATTATAGGACTGTTTGAAGTTTTGGAGGAACTGATCAAGGAAACAAGAGGGCTTTTCATGGAGTGATGAGAAGCTGTGGCTGACATTTCAAGAGCAGAAAGCCTATTTTTATTAACTCCTTCTTTCTCAGGTAAAAATGTTTTTGAGCGGAAAAAAAAAAGAAAAACAAAAGAAACACAGACACACACACACACAGAAAAAAAAAAAAAAACATAGTACAGTTCCCTCTACAAACATGCAGAATTGAAGCTCAGTATGGTCAGGTAGTTTGTGTGGAGACTCAAAATAAAGACCCACCAGAGATCTATTCTAGTGTTTCATTGGCAGGTCACTGAGAAAGCAAGATAGCATGATATTATCTGTGATTAAATCAACATTGCTTACTGTACTATGGGGAATTTATTTGAACAATTGTTCAGATTCTACTACAGTCATTTTTTTGTTAGATTTTTGTGCTCAAACTTTTGAAGGGTACATCTGGTACATTTCTATGCACAACTCAGTAAGTGAATATCAGGGCAGTCATTTGAGCCTGCAAATAGCATATACAATATGCATGAACTAGGGAAAGGAATACAGCATAGGGACTCTAGAGCAGAATTAAGTTATTTCTTCTGAGTATTTTACTTTATGAAAAACACTTTTTACATAGGGGGAGGGGAAGGATAGACAAAATTTAGCTAATAGTTTTGTCAGTGAGAACTTAGGAAAATATGGAACAGGTCAAAATTTATCATTTCACATTTTCAGTATTCCTTTCTGGTTTCAAAGTGTTATTTTGGAATTTAAAATTGTCTAATTATTTTTAAAGAACTTTTGAGTTAGAAATCCCACAAAAAAAAAAACACAAATATTTGTCTTCAAGTCAAAGGAAAGATTTTGATCAATCTTAAATTGTTTTTGTTATTATAGTATAATTGTATATGAGTATGTGGATTTTACCATAAATATTAATGTTTTGTAAACATATGTGGACAGAGGCATTTTCTTCTTTATCTCTTCTGAAATAAACTGCAATTTCATATTTTAATGCCCCACAATAGTCCTGACATTGAGTCCTTGAAAAATAGGAAAATATATCCATTTAAAGTCAATCCTATTGATCGAATCTATTCCAATTTCCTCTGCTGAGCTAGCAAGATGAAAATTCAGTGGAGCACTTGTATGGGACAAAAAGAAAAAGCTTGCTTCTTTTTTGAATTTATCTAAATTTTCTGAATTTTGAAGGAAGAAGTTAACTTTACCTCTTTTCTAAAATTACTTTTCATCATTTTCTACCTTGAAGCAGAACTTGGAAAAATCTCATTGCTCTCTCTCTCCCTGCCTTTACTTATTCTCAAGCTATGAATAATAGCATTTGACTGTTATTAATTCCGTTTGCTCAACTTACTTTCCAAGCATAAGTTGAAGTTGTCAATAAAATTTGCTCTTCTGCATATATAAAAACACATGTATGTGTCCCATTTCCTACAAAAACAGAATGAGAGAATTATTCAAGAATGGACCAATAAAACTAAGGCCTACAAGTCTCTGCAGTTTGAAGTATGAGTAACTTCCAAGCAAATCTTTAGCCTTTTTCCTTTTCTATATCAGAGAAAAATGCAGTGTTTTCATGCTCATGAAGATGCTACCATGAAGAGGTGAAATTCTGGCAAATCTACTGAATCCTAAGTTAGGTCCCTTTCATCTGATCCTCATCAATGTACCAATTTGAAGTGACTGTTGTCTCTTCTTCTTAATATCTCGCTATAGACACTCAAATACATGAAGGAACTTCAACACAGCTTATGAAGTATAAGCTGTACAAAACTACCGCATCCAGTACAAAATTGTACTTAGAGAATGTAGTATCTACCCAACAAAACCTAAAATCCAAAGTCTTTTTACTGCTGTTAAAAATCTCCTGTAGTCCAATTTTTGTAGAGAGAAACTCCATGTATATTCTTGATTTCTAGCACTTTCTGAAATAAAAGGTGATTTTCACCTTAAAGGCTTCATTCAACCCACTGTTTACTCTGGACTCATACTGTAAATTCACACATGTTCATGGACATTTTTTATTTGGTGGAATATCTGCCATGTAATACATGTAGGAAAGGGCAGATTGGTCAAAATCACCAAATTGTTTTGGCTTGAATAAAAGTGAAAAAGCCAGACTCAGAAAAGCATTAGTTATGGTGCTCTTTCAGCGCGCTCCAACAGCAGTTGGAAAACTCAGGTGAACATGAGAAAACACAAGTTTCCTTCCTCTGCCAGAAGAGATGTAACGAACAGCCTTCACTTCCTAGAATTTTACTCTTAGTATCAGCCTTTCACATATTCAGGGTAGGGATATTAGGCTCAGCCTATATCAGCCCTGTTAAGTGTTCTTGTTTCATAAGTGATTAAAGAAATGAAGAAATTCGTAAACTGCGGGTTTCCTGCCTTTCACGTAAGTGTCCTACCGTTTGGGCAAGGAATTGTGTTCATTTGTTCTAGGTGTCTCAATGTCTATGTATCCTACACAGGATGAATCAACTCCAGCAGAAGGGACTGGTTTGGGATATTCATCACAGAGATTCATCTTAAATTCACTGCTTTGTGTTTCAGTGGCTTGGTAGCAAATAGAAAGTGAGTTGTGCACATCCAAAGTGGTTAAACGCTCTATTACCCAAGGAAGAAGTACATCAACTCTTCCTTCATCTTCATCACCACTCTGCATCAGAACAGGGGTCTCAATGCAAGAGCTGCCTTTGGGTCTACTTTTTATAAAATATTTTTAAAACTCTCTAAGAGGATTAGCTACAGGAGAAGGCATGGGTAGCCTGCTATTTGGAACACCAATCTGGATTAATTTCAGTGTTCCAATAAATATTTATATAAAGTTGAAAAGTGGCAAAACAGAAGAGTTCTCTGGCAATAAGTTAAAAGTGTCTGTTTTTTTTTTTTTATTTTCCAATTTTGTGAATTTATCCATTCATTTCCTTTGCTTTTCTTGCAAATGCTTGGAAAATGAAATGTTTCATTTTGGGTTGAACAGAATGCTTTGTTCAACATAAAATGTAATTTGGGGAGTTTTTATTCTTCTTTGGTGAAAAAAAAATCTAGATTCATTTTACTCCAAACCAAAACCTTAATTTTTTAACTCAATCACCAGAGGAAAAAAATCAATTCTTCACCTTAATGACACATTCATTCAATTGCAATTGGTAGATATTACTTGCTCAGCTGCTATAAGCATTCCAGCCTGGGAAAAGAAATCTCCACAACAGGAAAAGGTGTGCAAAGCACATCTAAGTAAAGGACAATGTCATTATTGTAAGACAAGTGAAAAGGGGAAAGGGAAATAGAAAGGGAGAGGAAGAGAGAAAAAGGGGGAAAGAAAAGAGGGAAGGGGAGAGAGAGAAGGAGAAAGGGAGAGAGGGAGAGGGTGAGGAAGAGGGAGAGGGTGAAAAAGAATAATCTGATGCATGGTAAATTCAAATGATAGCCATGGTTATTCTTTTTTAAAGCAAGTCAGAGACTGAATGTGAAAAGCAGGCAAGTAACAGGCCTTTTGTATTTGCTGTTTTCTCAGATTAATGAAATGAATTAAAAAGAAAAAAAACAGTTCAAACTCCTACACTTCAACACTCCACTGCACGCAAAAGCAGGTGAGCCTATGCCAACTCCTCCTAGCATGTGTGTTGAGACTTGGCTGATGTTGCATTCCACAAATAATTTCTTTTCTTTATGCCTGCAAGACATTTCAGTGTAGGAATTGGAACACAATCCAATGCTCTCAATTAAAATAATTATTCCAAACTGGCAAACATGGGGAAACTTGTATTGTTTCTTGCTGAAGAAGCAGCATTTTAACTTCCAAAGATATAGAGAGGAACTTTGTTCAAAGATCAAATGCAGTTCTAAGGAAATCCTGCATCTCACTTGCCTTTCCTAATCTCTGAAATGGTTGTAAAAAAACAAGAAGCCCTCTCTAAGGGCTACTTATAAGGGGACATTGTTAATAGATACTGATAAAGATCTTATTGCATATTCAGGAAAATGTTCCTAATAAAATAAAAACTGTATGACCATAAATATTGTGCAGTAGAAGAAGTGACAATCACATAAAATTATTATATTGCTTACACAGAACAATGCATCATTTCTCTTTCTAATATTTTAATAATTAATTAAACACCTCACTGCCTTTTTTACATCTAAGCTAGTTTCTTTATTAATGCAGTTGCAAAGTAAAATATGAAATATTACTAGACTTTATTTAGATTAAGAAAAACTAGTCCTCTTTTGAATTCAGGAGAAGGGCACGCATAAACAAATAGCCTTTTTAAAATTACAAATAGCTATTAAAGCTCATTTCTTATGCATCACAGCTAGTGTTAGTCAAAGAGCAATGATCATTCTCCCAGAGAAGCTAGCCTGGTGCTACAAGACTTGGTGATTTTTAAGCACTGAGCTACACTGTTTTGTGTGTGTAAATGCATTATGGCTTTGCTGAGACAAGTTCTATTCTTTGACTCTAAATATCTCCCCTGTGGCTCAATGCTTTCCTGTTTCTTTCGTGAAAATGCGAAATAGTCCTTGATCACAAAGTTCCCAGGTTTTTCCTCACATAGACAAAGGAGATTGTTAGCCTGCTGGCAAGTGTTTTGAACTGTAGCAGAGATATGAGATTTGAGAGAATATTCTCAGGGATCAGGAAGAGCTTTTATAATCCTCTGTAGAAGCATTAAGAACATAGAGATGAGTGCATGTAAGAAAGGCCAAGGGCAACAGTGCACAAAACACAGTTCTCAGGGCGGTTTCTCAAACTTTTCCACTCATGACCTCACTTACTGTTGCACTCCCAGGCTCACAACCCCACTTCTGATTGCAAACCCTGCTCCTGCAACCCAGTGCCATCAGGTATACATAATATCTCTTAAATGCTATGACCTCTTATCTGCAGACTGGTGTCCTAAGGGACTGCTAAAGAGGTAACTCCTCTGTGATTCTCATGGTAGCGCTACTGCCTGAAAACCTCAGAGGTCTCATTTTACCTGCTAACACACTGTATTCTTTCATAACCAAGATGCAGGTGTTTCCACCAGTAATTTTGCCTTATAAAATTGTGATTTTGGCTTTATGCACCTCTATCTTTCAACTATAAGATGTCTAGACCCTTGAAATAATGCTGGGCAAAGGTTCTAGCTGGTCTCCTCTGGACTAATCCATACCCCTGGCCCACAGTTCCTCCAAACCAAGGGAACATTTCAGCTGGCAGCATACACACGGGATACTGCAGTGTTGAATGAAGCCACAAAGAGCGTGTGAACCCGCACCTTGTCACAACTCCTTCCCAGTCTCGTCACCTGTAAATGACTATAGTGACACTCCTTGTGTCAGTAATAATGGGCAGGGGGATCTAAGCTGTCTCAGTACATCTCTTTTCACTTTTAATCCTTCCTTCTGAATTCCCCTACTTCTAGCACTGTTCATGTCTGGCTTCCCTCCATTTTGACCATGCAGCCACAGAGCTTTCAATCATATCATCTTTTTCAGGGACAGTCTTTAACAGAGAGTTTACAGTCAATTAGAAAAACTTTTGCCATAACTTGACACCGAAACAGCCTCACACATCCTCTCTCCCCTTGATACCTCTTCTTAACTGCTTCAAATCCCACTATGGTTTATTTGTCAAATAACAGAGCCACTGCAGACTGATACAATCCCAATCACTTCCAGTACTGCATGGAATATGGGTTAGCCTCAGGTATATATATGCAGGTCCACTAAAGCTACAGAGAGAAAAATATATCCTACAAAATAGCTTTGGCTTTAATAAAAAAAAAAATCTTTACAAGATGTTGGAACATCTGCCACACATGAAATAAGTCATCTTCTAACTGTGATAGCCATATAGGGAATCTCAGACTAAACTGGAACTTTCAGATGCATGTTGCTATGAATTCCACATGATTCCCTCTGAGCCTGCCTTTTTGAAAACAAGGCAGATCTTCACCCCTATGCACAAAAGCATGGATCAATTTTTTTTCCCCCTTAATGAACGTACTTGCAAGCATGCAAGCCAGGAAATACCAACTTCCATAGGCATTGACAATGTGGGTGGTTTGGGGCTGGTGCACCCATGCCTCTGGGGGAACAGATGTTGCCACTGATTCACTTTGCAAGCATGTGAATAAAAGTCTACATCTGTGACAACTTACAGCAAAGAACTGTGAGCAGCTGCAGAGCAAAAAGCACAGAATGAAAAGTCAATCAAGATGTAAGGCAAGATACTGCATAAAGCCTGAAAGCTGACAAATGGAATCCATTTGATTCAAGCTGTGGCAAATCTACCTGAATAGAAGAAAGAACAAATAGAAGAAAGAGGCAGATAGATAAAGTTTACTGATCTCCTTGTGCATGTTCAGCAGTGATTGCTCTCTGATGTGTTCCACACTTCCTCACATGTTAAATATTGCTGCAGTTGGTCTGTACATTACTAGAAGTCTTCTGACAAATATTCAAGTGCTGCAGACCTCTGCATCTCTTCCTGCTCCCCTCTCTGACCCACTGAATTCTTTAAAAAGTTTGGCCGAAATGCTGCACCTCACCATTTGTAGTCATAAAAAGAACCAGCCATTCTTCATTAAAATGAAAGTATTGATTCAAGCGTGCTGGCCAAATTCTATTTCTGTCATTTATTTTACCCCTCTGATCCAATACTGACATGCCATCAAAACCAAGAGGAATGGCTTTGAATGGATATGCTCTACCTGTTTCACACCATCAACAAATGCTGTTCAGCTGACAGCAGCATAATACTGACCATATACATAACGTGTCAGCTTGTTGTTTGTAAAAGGCGTTGGAATCCTACAGGTGACAAGCAGTGTCTATATGAAAAAGTAAAGCTACCTCTGTGCGCACATAGTAGAATGAATGCTGCAGGAAAAAAAAAAAAGAAAAAAAGATCTGCAAATATTTGATCAACTTTCTAAACAAATGTTCCCCTGCTGTTTTTTGCTCTTTTATGTTTGCCTTTTTTTTTCTGGTTATTTATGGTATCAGGTTTTACTAGCTCAAATGTTTGTAGAAGGCAAAAATACACAAGGTTGCATACTGATGAAAAACAAAGCTTTATCCTGTAATTCTACAAGAATCAGGATTCTACTACTACATTGGTCAATCATAAAATAGAAACAATTCCATGATTCTTAAGTAAACTGAACCAGTGATGTGAGAACTTTTTCAAACTTGCTAGAAGTATCAGTACACCAGAAAATAGTTATCTTTATAATCTTCAAACAGCTTCTGATAAGAATTAACCTAATTTAGTCAAAGTGGGGATTTTGGCCAGACAGAACACTCTTCTAGCAGTTACCAGGACTGTAACTTTGCAGAAGGAAGCAGCATCGTCTTCAAAATTATATTCTTTAGGAATTCCTTGTCTTATAAGCTTGTCTGGCTCAGGAACTTACTAAATCAAATAGCAATGATTTGACTACATGAAGAATTTTTATTTCCCATAGGATAAGTCTTTGTCTGTTTAGCAAGTTTAGCAGCTTAGTAGCTGCACACTGGACAGGGATTTTTTTTTCTGAATTTCTGTAACACAGAACCTCCTACAATGTAGTGCACTATATTTACATAGTGGTTTCATTACCATTACTTCATTTATAAATTGCATTTATTAACATTGAATTCCATTTGGTATGGGGTAGTTCATATACCCAGATTTGTTAAAGGCTGCCAAATTTCTCCCAGTCTTTGTGCTCCTACCTACTTTCACCTTGATTAACCTAAATTATTTTGGGGCCATCTGCTGACTTATTGCCTCTAGGCTCACCATCATTTCCAAATTATTACTGTATACATTTAGCACTGGGCCTGTATAGAAACCTGTCAGACCCTGCTCTTACATTTTTGCAATAATGAATACTGATCACTGATGAAAATTGATTCCTTCCTGGTTTTTCATTAGTGACAACTATTTGACTTTTAGCCAGCGACTACTTAATTTTTTAATAGCTGCTGTCAAAAGTCTTTTAAAATCTACATCTATTTTATCTATTCATTTTCTTAATCCTCTAATTACTTTGTTGGCATTCACAAAGAATTCCAAGAAATTAGCCTAGCACAATCTTCCACTGCAAAGATCCATTATGATCTTTTGGCTTCATTTTATTAATTAATTCAAAAATTTTGCAAGATCTGAATATCAGGTTCATGGACTGAAATGTGCTGAATCTTCTTCAAAGCAATATAATTATTATTATTAAAAAAAAAAACTTCCACAAAAAGCTTTTTCAATCAAAACTGAAAATAAAATTTGGGCCAATTGCCCTACAAATGTTTATTTTTATTCTGAATATTAAAAATAATCCTAACTTCTTTTCTTAAAACAAACCTTTTTTGGTGTTAATACTGTTCAATCTGTTCTATTTTTACTTTACAAAGACACATTAAATGATGGCCTCTGAACTCCCCCTCTAAAAGACATATATATTATATTATAATAGACATTCCCATGTAAACAGTGGTTCAGGATCAAGAAGCAGTCAGTGAGGAAATGCAAACAGTTGGAATTTTTAAGAAAAGACCAAAACGAGATATCTTTTTGCCATGATATGTATTTTGTCATGTGCTCGCATCTTGAATGCTCTGTGCGGTTTTGTTTCTCCAGCCTCAGAAAGGATATACTCGACCTGGGAAAGGTTCAGGGAAAGGTCACAAGGATGATCAAAGGTGTGGAACAGCTTCCCTACTAGGAATCACTGCATAGAATAGACTGGAAATGAAATGACTGAGAGGGGATATGACAGAGGTTTATAAATCATGTGTCACAGGGAGAGTAAGGAACAATGAGAACACTGTCCCTTCCAGGGCAAGAATTAAGGGGCATAATATGAAACTAGAAGGTAGCAGGTTCAAAACAAATAAAAGGCAGCATTTCTTCACACAACTTGTTATTAAGCCATGCAGTACTTTGCCTCAGGATGTTGTGGATACCAGAAGTTTCAAAAGGCAACCATATTAATGAAACAAAAGTTCACCAAGGAATTTGGTTGCAATTTACAGATGCAGCTTCCAGCTCAGGAGGTTTGCAAGTCCAAGTCACTGGCTAGTAGGAGTGCTCTGAAGGAATAAGCAATAAGCCCCATTATAACACTCTTGCCTGGACATCTATGGCTTGCCAACATTAGGGGCAGGACCCTTGTTAGATGGGTGCCTGCTCTGGTCTTGTACTACTATTCTCGATGTTCCTATTTTCTAACTTCTGTGCTGAAAACAACTCTTAGTGATAGATTTTTGCAAGCATCTCAACTATTTCATATCCAAGCTTTCTGGAAATGCCCTTCTCAGGAAAATTGGCTTTCTTTGGTCTCCTTTCTAACATTTCTGTCCTTCATCTTTACTAGAAAAGAGGAGCTCCCTGGAGAGTTATCCAAGGAAAACTTCTAGCCACTGATAAGGAACCACATTCCCTTTAAAGTCAATGAAAAGAGCATATACAGGTATTTATGCATATATATTTCCACTGCATTATATAGAAGGTATGTCAAAAATGTATAAACTTATCCACAGAATATTGGACTCCTCATGCTTTGGACACTTAATCAGTGTGACATGTTGAAGCACAATGATCAAAGGATAGGTTGGACTGAGTCTGACCTGTAAGTTTAAAACCAGAGACAAATGCTTCAATTTAAGAAACAAAAAAACAAAAACAAAACCAGAAATAATTCTGTTTTACTGATTTACTGTAGAAATACCTGTGTAATAGTTCAAGAGCTATATTTGATTGTTTTGTGCTCCAGAGGTAAAGCTTCAGACACTACACTGGAAATTGGTAAATATATTTGATTATCAAAATGAACTATGATATTTTCAAGCTTATCTGATTGCATTGGAAATTTAGAGCTTGTGCCCTGAACATTTTTTTCATGTTTATTCATATGCTACCATTTCCCCCTTTGTTCAAAATAGTTTTTTATAAGCTGAAGCATAAACACTAATGCAGCAAGAACAGAACATATAAAAATAATCCTGGATGACAAATTTGATAGGATGAAGCTAAAAATCCTCTGTTTTTTAAATATGTACTCAGTCTAAAAAGGGTCTGTAACACTTACTGTGGTTTCATCCTGAACTATAGATTTTCAGCTACAAGAATACTCTCAAAAAAGGATTTCCCTGCTAGTTAGATAACCTTCACTAGGAATCAGCTCTGCTCAGAATAGTCTGGAGGACTGTGGCCTGCTTGACATGAAGAACTAGATTTTCTGCATTTCGTTTCTGGAATGGTCACCAACTCATTGTTTAATACAGTCAGTGCGATGGTAGGCATTTTTTCAATTAAAAAGATTTTTTTCCTATCAAAAATATGATTTCTGTAAATATTAAGTTTTAGTGTTTATACTTTTAAATAATTCCAACTGATTTTTTAATATTTTAAAAGCTTTAAAATTCAAAACCACAAGAAAACTCAGTTTCTTCTCTTGGATATTTTTAAGTTTTTCTTTCCACTGGAAAAAAAGTCATAAGAGAGAAAAAAAAGAAAATTCAACTTTTTAACTCCCTATAATCTCAGCTCCAGGCAACTGTTGAGAGAAGAAGGGAGTCAAACAAAAACTGTTTCAAATGAACTTTTTTTCTACAAGTCCATTTGTCTGTAGGCAAAGTACTGAATGCTCACTTCACCCATCATACATACATACAATATCCTGCAACAGAAATGTGCAGACGACATTCCTGGTCTCGGCTATAAACACCCAACAGTCCCAGGCACATGGTGCTCTACATTCCTGATGCGGTACCTCCAAAAGAATTTAATCCCGCTTACCACCTAACCCTTGGTCAGCGCTTCCCAGCCCTCCTTGTGCTGGCATAGGCATGATGACATCGTGTTAAAAAGTAACTAACTGGGTCAAACGAGTTATTTTTCAGGCAGATCACTTCCCTGCTTAGGGTCACTGAGTGCCCATCCGGGGAGCTTCAGAGAGCTGGGTTTGCCCAGCACCAGCAAACGGGACACAGGCAGCCGCAAGCACAGCCCTCCTCCTTACACTGTTGTGTCGCCACATGCAAGAAGCCTGTACGAAATAGCAAATTCCTTCCTTCCATGCAAGCGCAGCTGCTGCTGGAGTCTGTGAATGTGTTGTGTGCCTGTTACACGCACTAGCATGCTTTGTGTCAGAAATGGTTATCCTAGAAATGGGTGAAATTAGGCATGATGTTATGAGCATGCAGAAAGGACATACTAATGTTTACAAATATAAGAGATGAGATCTCATCAGAAACAAAGTATGCGAATATGAGTTCTTCTTTACTGAACGTGAAAAAGCTCATATGTTAAACTCTTCGGATCCTACACCCTTCAGAGGACAGGAAACAGACAAAGGCAAAAAGTCACTTACTTTGATTACATAGTCCATCCATGAAATATGCTTAATCTTCATCTACCTGGAAGTGATAATACTTACCTACTTCACAAAGTTATTATGAGAACATTTTAATCTAATTTGATTTAATGCAATGTTTTAGTGCCACTTCCCTACAGCTGTAATAGTAAAATGGACACATGACTTCATTCCCTATACCCACATTGTTCTTGCAGAGTCATGTCCTCCAAACACAGATACAGAGGCCTTCTCACACACAGTGGATTAGTCAGGAACATAAGCACATGTAGAAGTGGAGCCCGAACTTTGGTATCAATGGTATCTAGCCAGTATGTAAGTATTTGCTGGACATTGACACTTACTACTAAATCGTTCTTTTTAATTCTATAGCCTTCCTTATCTCTCACAGTGATCTATCCACCATTCCATAGAATAATGAGACATTTTCTGAAAAGAATCATGCTTTAAAGTTTTTTCTTTTGTTTCTTTTTAGTATTTTACCACTATCTTTAAACATTTCAAGTAAAAGTATGTCTGGAAAAAAAAAAACACAGTTAAATTACATCCACATGGATACTAATAAGTAGTCTCTGAGGTCTTAGTCAGTTGCCTCATCAAAACACAAAGCATATGTAAAGAAAGGGGCCTAAATGTAAAAGGAGTGATTTTGTACTTTGATTGTTTAGTCTATGTGGTGGAAGGGGTATGAGCGTAGGGATAAGAGGGCAAGACTTGGAAGCCTAATGCGATTACTTGGATGTGTAAAGATACTAAAGGACACCCATCTGCACGTGTGGACAAAAACATTATGTATATGTTTGGGTCTCTGTTCTTCCAAAATCTTTTATTCATTTTTGTTTTTTCTATATTTGTACATCAAGAATATACAGGACCTGGTGCACTGGCATTATACTGAGTATCTTGCAGGGAGGATTGAATAGCCTTAGTCTGAGGAACTTCAGTAAGTTGTTGCTGGAGTTGCTCAAAAGCTTTTCTTGTCATCTTTCCAAGGCCTGGAGGTAGGGTATGACAAACAGTGTGCAAAATGACTCACAAAGAGAATGGGAATGGCTGTGAAATTCTCTCAGCTTGACTAACCCTATTTTCAGAAGTCAAAAGGCAGATTTTACTGCCATCCAGCCTGCTCACTTCCTAACTCTACTATGAAACACCAACAGAATTAGATTCATCACTCTTCCTGATGTGTGATTTTTTGCTGCAACTTGCTGTAAATAAGTGAAATCTTTCAAAACTGCATTTTGCTTTTTTTTGATGTTTTCACTTCCACTCAGATAGGCAGGTTACACTGAAAAAGCTGTTTTTCAGAGCCCTCATTTTTTTCCTTAGATTTTTGTATGTTGATGAAAAGACAGAAGTTATATCTGTCCGCACCCTGCTCTCAGAATGAGCTTTCAAATCTGAGGTGTCTTATTTAAGGAGAATCCAGAAAGGACTCAAAAATCTAAAGTATGTCATGAAATGTGACCTGATTTCTGGAGGACAGGCAAACACCCACCCATCCGCAATCCCGCTACTCAGCACTCCTGATGGAGCCCACCAAGAAGCCAATCTGCATTAATGACACCAACAATTTCTGGCTTTTCTCTACTTTTTACTGTTAAATCATAAAGTGATCATCATGGATGAGTAAATATATCCTCTGTTTAAAAAGAAACGTAACTGAGCAGGCTCTGGAATTGTTTTCTTTCTGAGAAGCAGTGATGTCTTCTAGACAAAACAGTGCTGTTCATTTCAGTAATCTGGCTACCGAGGCCTGACAAACATAGACTAATTTTCTAAATGTCCAGTAATTTTGCATGCCTCAAATAAATTCATCTTTTCCCTTGTATAAAATGTGTGGTTCCCAAGCACAATATAGAAGAGCTGATACCCAAGCCCCACTCGAGCCACAGGGCCTCATCACTAGATTCAGAGGTGGCATTTTCTAACAGGTAAGGCGAACATTTCCTCCTACCTTTCATAGAAATGGGGAGAAATTAATCACTTCTTCCTTAAGTCTGGCAAGCAAATTTCACGTTAAAGCAGGAATCCAGCTAAAACTGCTCAGAAAATTATGAGCCTTTGAAAACAACAGGATGTCACAGAGAGTATTACACGAGCCTAATTATTGCAATTCAGGAGAATCATCTGCTTCAGATCTTTTAGCTTCAGAATGTTTGCGATGTGAACATATGAGTTGAAATAATTATAAAAAAACGATATTGCTAAAGTTCTTTAAACACAGATAACAGCCTGAAAAAATTCTTACAGTGCCAGGACCTTTCCAAACAGATGGTTTATTTTAGTTTTACAAAATCACGCTATTTAATCTTGCCATGTTAATTGACCTATAATCCAGAGATTAGAAGATTTGGCATATGCATATGTATATGTAAGTAGGAATATGGGTATACACACAAACACATATATGAACAGATACATGTTTAAGAGTTTAGTATTTTAACACTAAAGTTCATACGTAGAAGAGAAGTAGTAACAGGAAAATGGCATCAAGTTGCCATCTAGTTGGCATAATATACTATTCTGTTCAGTGTCTCTTAATTAGGCAATAAATATTTCTTCACAAAAAACTTATAAAACGCTTATTTTAGTGCATCTCTGTGTTAACTGTCACCTTATCTCTGAGGGTGTTACTTCTACCAAATTATTTTTGCCTTTGAGTGTTTTGAATTGTCTCTGCTCTGCCCAAGTATCTGAGACTGTTTAGCTAAAACGTGGGTTCCTCAACTTCTGCAATAAATTACTGTGTTATTAATCAAAGGCCTGCTGTTATCCAAAAGGTCAGGCTAGACTATGAATTTTTCTATGCTATGTTCACAATCCCTCTCTTCATGGGAGAAAATGACCCTAAGCTTTTCCAATGGGACTATTCCTCCATACAATATTTTTAACAATATATGAAAAAAAAAAAAGATTGGAAGTGCTAAGGCACAGGGTCTACCCCCTCTGAAAATCTGTATATCTTAAAATTCAATCATTATCTTTTGAGTGTAAAAGTGCTTTTCCTCATTTTTCCAGTACAGGCCGAAACTTGCATTCTGCAAATACGCCTCAATTTCCATCAATATTATTCATATCTTCTTGGAAGCAAGATGCAAAGAATACACTAGATGTTGATCTTTGAAAATCAACACAAAGTCATTTTAGACCCCAAATAGCTCCTACCCAGAATCAAGGAGCCATAAAAGTGTATTTAAAAAAAAAAATCTTCACTTAAAATAAAGGGATAAGGTGTTGGCCTTTTTTCTTAATTTATTTTAAAATGCTCTTAACAAAAATATTTGTGAGGTTTTTTTTTTTCAATTTTAAATACAACAAATTTTTAAAGCAACAAATAGTTAAAGGCAGCCCATCACAATTCATGTTCAACCCTGAACCCTTCCTGCTTCTCCTACAACTGAAGTGAACACTTTTAACTTCTAAATACACAAACAGATACCAATACGACAACAGAGAAAAAAATGAGAAGAAGGTCTCCTTTCTATTGCAAACAAAAAACCCAAGATTTTTTCTTTGCAATTCCATCACATTAGACATGATCAAAAATTTCTACAAGAGCCTCAGGGAACATCTCCTCCTTTACTTTGCTTTTAGTGGGAATAAATCTCCTTCTTTACTTGCAAATTATTTTAGAAGCATTTAAGTTACAGCAATTTAAATTTTTTCATCTTTCAAAGTGAGATTCTGAGAAGTTTTGTAAGAAATAGTTATGCTTGTGAGATTTATGATTAAGCCAAGGCCCACAGAAATTAAATGAGATAACCACCATAATGCCAGTTCATGGCAGAGCTCATACTGGAACTTGAGAGTCCTGCCTCTAAGTTCTCTGATGTTAGATTGTATTGATTTGGAAAGATAGACATCTTGGGCTCCCAGAGGAAAATGCTCCAGACGAAATAAATCACTGTCAAAAGTGGGTGAATTTCCACTGAAGTCTTGCCAGGGGTGAGTTGAGCAATTCTTCTTCAAAGAAGCTCGTTGCATCTTATCTCCAGGAAGATATTAATGATATTAATAGCACGTTTACGCAATGTAAGTTTCAACATGCAAATTATCTTTATGAAGACATTTCTTTTTGTTGTTTGCACTTGCATTCAAACTGTAAAGGATTTGCTACTAGCCATACAACCTATCCCATATATGTTGAAACCAAAGGTGAAACTCCCACTGATAGCAATGGGTAACTTCTGGACTATAAACCTGGACCAAACTGGAACAACATAATTAGTAGCAGGGGTATGCTTCGAAATTGAAAGAGAAACTACAGAGAGATTTTTTTTTCCTTATTTATCATTAGAGTTAGTAAAAAGCTTGCTAACTGTTATCCATTACTTAAACATTGCTCTGCATCTCTGTTCCTGGGGTACAAGTTACCAAGCTCTCTCTCTCGTGCCATAAAGCATTCCCAGTATACATTAAGTGCATTTCACCAGTGAATCAGAAATGGGTAGCTCTTTAGACCAAACCTTTGTACTGTCAAGATGCCCAAAACCAAGTCAAGAAAGTACAGAGAGCTCACCAACAGCTCATGTCAGATCAGTAAATGAGATGAGTAATAGGAGTTTGGTAATGGCTGACCATGAAAGTTTGTGAGCGACTAAACTGCACTTCTCCACAGTTCTTGATTTCCCAATCAAGAGAGGACAGTCTGTGAGCAGCAGAGCATGTTTCAGAAGGCCCTAGACAGCCAGCGGCCTGTATTCCTCTTCCCTTCCCTTCATTTCTCAGAGTGTTAGCCCACAGGCTATTCTGGCCTGTGGACCCTGATGTAGTTGCATTGTCAGCAAATTTAACAGCCATGCTACTGTCTATATTCATAAAACACCACGAAGAAAGGCACTCTGTTTTGCACTCCATGAGCGAAACGTTAGGTCTGTTCACTACTTACATCTCCCTGTGGCCACCACAAAAAAGTGAAAATCCACAGAGCATATCTGGTATACAGAACCTAGTCTGACCTAGGGAATCAGTATTGATTTCATATATCTCCTTTCCTTCCAAACAGCTATACTCATTGCAGCCAATTTGATCCAATTTCATACAAAATTAGGCTCAGAAGAAAATTCTGTTCCCCATGCTTGTGTCAATACAGAGTCACCAAACAACTAGTCTCCTTGATTGTATTAGCTTCCTTCCAGACCTAGAGGAATAAATGCCAAAAGGAAAGCAGCTGCAGCTTCTGCTCCTTCATTAATTAGAGAGAGAACCTATGTGAAATGTTCCTTTAAAAATATCTCACAGTTTACCACATTTGCATTAGGAGCAGAAAGTTTTGTGTGTAGGCTTCTCCACTTAAGAAAATTGAGACCAAATGTGCTTTACCTAATGTGATGGGGGAACAGTTGAACAGTTCAGTAATTAAAGAGGGGGCTGAAGGGGATATTTTTAGTAACTTGATAGCTTTAAGATCATTCATTTATCTGCCAGGAGCAAGCCACACACAAGTGTGGTTATAACTGGAGTAGTTGTGATTATCCCAGCGGGGAAAACAGCTCCATAGGCCACTTGTACATGGGGTGTTTATTTGTGTGTGTTTGGCTGATAGAGAAGAGAGTGGTGCGAGGGTCAGCATTCCTTAGCTGCCTTGTCTGTGATCCACATCTCTGCTCTCAGTTTTCCTCCCCAAGTGTCACACACATGTACACACTCACTCCTACCGCTCAAGGCAGTGGAGGAGGGAATATGTCTGTTTTACCAGATTTGGGGGTTTTATAATCTTGCAACGCTCCATCTTATTTACCGTTGCAGGGGAAGAGCAGCAAATGGGACTGAGGAGGGATGGGGAAGACAGGACTTTCCCGAGCCACAGCCTCCACACAGCCAAGCGCACGCGGCACAGTTAGAGGTTAGGTAGCCAAGTGAGTGAGTCACACCACCACTCCTCTCATGTGCATTCCCACCTGCACAGCAAAACACCGTCAGACACTGCCTCGTTCCTGTGGCACAGCACACTCCAGTAGTCATTGACTCTTCCACATTGTGCACTTCATTACACTGACAGGGAGAGCTGGTCCTAACAGAGCCCTTTTGTTGCCTGTGGGCAGTCAGGGTGATGCACTAGCTTCCCGTGTTGATGACTCAAGTGCCATGGTGTCTCAAGGATCCTCGGGCCAAATCCTTTATCCTTTCTGCATCGTTATTAATTCCTCTTACAGCGGAGGAGAAAGTGACTCTATTTGCTTTACCTAAGTTAAATGCAACTACATTTGGGGTACTCTCCGGATACATTGACTTTGGAACTATTCTGCACCATCACCAATAGTTTAAGAGGCAAAAGGGGACAGAATGGCCTTCTGATGCTGTGCCCTGCTACACTTTAGCTGTTCTCAGGAGCCTAAATTGAACTAGCTCCAGGAAACACACAAACCTCTTAAGCCACCCTGACTGTTCACCACCTCTTACACCTCTTCGTCATGTACCAAGTACAGAAACTAAATTTTCTCAGAAGATAAGAAGCTTTCCTACAGAAGGTGGCACTTTCTAAGTAGCCTGGAGAATACCTTGCAGCTGTAGACTGAATTGTCTGAGAAGACTCCAGTTTAATTCAGGCAGTCAGCAAACTGGTTGCTTATGGACTTGAAGAGAACACACTTGGATAATGCATTATCCAGATGTTTCAAAGAGTTTATACATGTATAAAATGTATATATACATAGTATATGAAAGTGATGTATGTACATATATAAAAATATGTTTTACCTCGGTAAATAGATTGAAATGATGGAAGGAATTCAAAACTTAATGCAACTGAATTACAATACCCTGGGAAGAAGTATATCCCTTATTTAAAGCCGTATGAATGCCATTTCATCTGTGGATGATCTCTTGTTCTAAGTCACACTTTGTACTGTATATGCACTGAGTTTAGTCTACAGTGTTATCCACAGACTCTTTTTCAGTTGGGAAAAGTGAGCACCTGAGAAACAGAATGACTTGCATTAACATCACACAAGAAGAACAAAGGGCCCTAGAGTCCAAGTCACGCATGTTGCCTAGACCAGAAATAGTAATCTCGAAGACATCATGTTGCTTACATTTTTCCCTCCTTGTTTTCGGACTGCTTAGAAAAAGACACCTTTATGTCTTTTGTGAGCCCACTGTGCCCGCAATGGCTATGATGGCATTCTGATGACTAGTTTGAAAGTACATTGAAGTGGTTTTCCTTTGCTGAAATACACTGGTCCGCTCCCCTTTCTTTGGGAAAAGTGGGACATTTGAAAAAATGTACTTCTGCCTGAGCATACAAGTGATTTTGACAGCTAGGACCTTGAGGTAGGATCCTAAAGTCCAGTGAATGTTTTGAGGAGATCAAAAGTCACTTCTGAAATGAACAAAGCAAAATGTCTCCATATTTTTGAGATATCTGCAGAATTCCAAGACTCTGATACCTGTTTTTCAGGATCAGGATTGGAAGTGCCTTAGAAGCCATAATGTGAACTCTTGAGAACTAAACAGCATTAGTGTGGCAATAGGACCAGGAACAAGGGATCCAAAGGGCTGCTACCATAACCCGAGAACATAAATAGGAAGGATCATGCACAAATGGCCCAACCCAGGTATAAATTGTCTAAGGCACCTTACAAGAGATACATCACTGAATGCAAACACTAAACAAAGCAGCAAAATAAAATTTTGTACCTGCTCCCTCAAGGAATCCCTCACAGCTCCTGAGAGAAAATATCAGGAGGGAAACAGTTGTAGCATGGAAAAGAGCATCTTGAATTAGCCCTCAGTCACAGTGGAGCACATGAAGCCAGCATGGGTATAAAGAAAGCGCATGCCAGGGAAGCAGCGAGCTAACACCTCCCACTTGCACAGTCCTCCTTGAGATAATCTTCAGAGCCCACCTGGCGAACAGCTTTGGGTAGGAGGATGGGAGAAGTTCCTGCTGCCTTTTCTGAAAGAACATGCCCTTTCTAAAAGGACTACTTGGAATAGGCTCAATTTCCCATTTTATTTCTGTCCTGCATATATTTTTTTCTACAGAAGTTGGCAAACTCAGAGAAAGATCATGGATTGTGCTGTACATAGGAGGAAAATCTCATTTCCCAAATGATTTTATTAACCTGGAAAAGTATTGGCCCTATAGGGACTCTAAGAATATAACATAAGAAAGCAACTCCCAGGTGTACATGGGAACTAGTCATTAATTAAGAGTCTCACATAAGCTTGACAGGCCACATTAATACATTTTTCAGCTTAGAAATGAAACCTGCTTTTCTGAGTTGTTTAGAAAAAAATGCGAGAAATTCCATTTTCTCTGAGAAATCAATCAAAATCAAAGCTTAATTTTACTCTGGGAAAATATATAAATATATAAGCAGTAATGAATAACACTCTACATGTGTTCAAATTTTTTCAGGAGTTTTCTTTTGTCTTCAGAAATTGAAACAGTCGTTACTCCAATCAGTTGCACAACTCTGCAGAGCAAGAAGATGTATGGAGAGCATTTTTGCCCAGACTGTAACAAATTTTCAGTTTGTTGGTTTGGCTTTTGTTTTTCAGTCACAACTTCAGAAAGCCACTGTGAAAACAATGGAAGACATAAACAACATTTATGGAGGCATTTTTACTGCACTCATTTTCATGGTATTGGAATGGCATGAGCAAATGAAATTGGCAACACTAGAGGGGAGTTAGAAAGGCAGCTAATAGACATATACTGGATTAAGAAATACCTTTGGCCTTTGTTTTCCTTGCTTCCAGATCAATGCATCACATACAACAAGTATCACTTGTTCTAGCTGGCATTTCCAACAAACTCATTAAGTTCCTGATCCAGCTCTCATTATAGTCAATGGAAAGACCCCTACTGAGTTCACTGGGAGTTGGACTAGACCCTAAAACTCTGGTTGCAGTAACAGTATCATGAAATTGTCCTTGCTCATAGTAAAGTAATTCTAAACAGAGAAGTTTCGCTTTGGCTCTGAGCAATCAAAGCCCAAACGCATTTTAAATGCCAGAAACAAGTTAAGATGTTAAGAAGAGAATTTATTTTATGGAAAGTCATTTGTTTTGTTTGAGTTCTTTTCTTATTTCTTTGATTTCTTTGTCGGGTTGCTTGAGCTCTGCAGAGTCTACTCTTCATGTCATTTTATACCCTATTCCCATCTACTTTCCAATCTGTTCTGTGCAAACTCAAAAACTGTTTCAGACATCTAAATTTGTGTGAAGCCAGTGTTCTCTTAAGCAAGCCTATTCCAGCAGATAATCTCTATGTGTGTGTGTATCTCCTTGTGGCTCTGCGTATCAGAAAAAACATAAAAGAAAGAGAATAAGAGATTGTCATTTTTATTATGTTTGGTCTCTATTTTCTGTGCCTGTTACTAGGTCACAGGTTTTCAACATGCATTGGGTCTTACAAGACTAAAATCATTTACAAAATAGATTTTTTTTTCAGAATAATTATCTACTTAAACATGGAAGAGTAAGGAAGCATAAACCATCTGAGATCCCCTGGACCATCTCACAGACAAATCCCCTTCTCACAGTGTGCAGGTGAGCACAACCATACGTACGTTTGATAAAACTACAACCAGATATGACATCCATTAAAATGATCATAAAAATTCATTGGCTCCAGTGGCTACACTGAAGATCACGTTCCAGTGAGGGAACATAAAATATTTTGCACAAGTCTATGAGCCTAACATCTACAGAATGCTGCCAAAGGCATTTTCAGTTACTTTTTCAGTTAACAAAGGATAAGGGAAAAAACCCACCATCTAAAACATCTTATTCTAAAAATATAAAAATGATTGATGCAATAACTGATAAAACCTGCTATACTCCATAAACTACAGATTTCTCAATCCAACTTGAACAGAGAAACAAGCTGACTGCCATTTGTTTTACATTGTAAAACAGTTTAACTTCTTTCTCAAACAGTTGAAGCCAAATAAGTCATGTAGCATCTATGTATCAGGCAGACTGGTTTTGCATATTCTAACCTAAGCTGGGCATGTAGGAAATCTTCCCTCTAAAATTTCCATTTAGTTTGATAAATTTGTCAGGGACAATTCGCAGATAGAAATCTGACAGACTTTTGATTCTTTGCAAATTATACGCTCCACTCCTTTCTAATAACTCTTTATGTACCACTCCTTTGACTTATTCAAAACAACATATTGTCTTTTTAAACACATAATTTAGCCATTAGCAAATCATAGTTGTGGCAATGCCAAAGCATAACTGAGTTCAAGACCGTTACACCAACTCATTCTTTTCTGTAGCATAAAGCGCCCCATATGCTCACTGCCATCAGTCTTTCCCATCAAATCTCTATTTTAAATGTCTTTCACCACAAGATTGGCATTGGTTGCCAGCCAACCAGCCTGCACTTCAGCTAGACAAGTGCTATGCTGATACGCTTAGATCTTTGAAGTGTCATACAAGCCCAACAAGTTAGTTTTCTTCCTATTTTAATACTTTTGCAGAGGGCCAGCCACAAAGTACATTTCCCATCAGGGTATTATTCAAAATGGCTACTTTATGTGGAAACTTCTGCTGACCTGCAAGCTTGCCTTTTTAAATGCTTTTGTGAATATGGCCAAGAGCTGCCTTTCTAAAGCATTTTACATTGTATGTATGTTAGTATATATCCTGCCCCAGGAGCCCAAGTTCAGAAAGTCAAGGCTGGATCGGTTAATATAATTTTTAATGAACACTGATGTGACATGTTGCTTAGATCAAAGCGCAGAGAGCTGTTATTTGTCACTACTTCCCTTTATAGCACCAGTACCTTCTGAAAAAGGGCAAAGTAATGAAACAAGTGGGACTGAGTTGCGCATATTTTTTAAAAAGTACTGTGCATCAGTCTCAAAAAATCCCATATCCTTAAAATAACACAAAATTATATATATATATATATATTTATAAAGAAGAGCAAAACACAGAGTATAGCCTGTGTTGTTTTTGGAAAGTTCTACAGTGTCTGAGCCCATTGGGTATTGATTTCATTTAATTTCATTACCACATCTGAAGCTGCACTGATAGTAAATCACAAGCAGAGCCTAATTTACAAAGCTGGCCAAAGAAGCAGTAAAGTCAGTCCTGTTTCCTCTTATGAAAAGCTATTAGTGATGCTGCTAAGGGCTTGCCATTTTCCAAGGAGAAACTGTGCATTTCTGGAATAACTGACTTTTTTTGCAAGCAATTCTCAGCCTGATATTTTTGCAGATAATTATGTTGCATAGCAGGTTGTGTCTACACCAAAAAAAAAAGGTGTCTCTTTTGGGATATCGCTACTGTTACACAATTATACTTCAAAAATGCTAGTCTTTCATCATTGTTGGCAGTGATATTGGTCTACCTTTTGAATTTTGGGTTCATAATCTTCTTAATGCCTTCTTGTTGCTTCTTAAGGATGAGGTGGCAGGCTGAACACTCAGAAGGGACAACAGGAACACATGCGAGGGACGTACACACTAACAGTGACCTGCAGCGACAGAGCTCTCCTACACACTGTATCTGTACATGTGTCAAACAAGTGAGACCCTTCTTCTCAGCACGAGCGACCCCATCGCAATAATCTTGTGCTCATGACCAACAACAGGGAAATTCACTTTCACGCATATGCTGCCTTTCACTTGCCCTGCAATCACCCCTTTGCACACACGGCATTCTCTCTTGCAGAAATTTCTCTTTGGAGAGGCAACTGTCACATTTATATTACCTGCAGCAGTTCCCAAGACTCATCCATGGAATGCCTGGACTGTATTTAAGTGAACATTGTTCTTTTCATTGATCATTTGCCTGTTTCACCTTACAGAATCCATAAGCAAAGATTACTATTTGGTTTCGCTGTAGGATTATTAGCAATGACAAAATTAGATTCACCTCCTGAATTGGTCTTTAGTACCCCTTAAAAATAGCAACGTGAGGAACATGATGCTTCCCAAAACATTGTCAAGTGTACAGGATCTATGGCAGGAATCATCTCCCTTCTCTTGCATATCCGTCAAACACCTCTGGAGCAAGGAATAGGTTGAACTTGACAAAATAGCACTGGATAAGGGTATTTTCAGGGACTTTTATCCAATAGTCATGTACACCTGTTTCCTAAA
This sequence comes from Tinamus guttatus, assembly GCF_000705375.1. Next base: position 37,027 of record NW_010580221.1, read on the forward strand.
GGATGCCACTTTACTTTGTATAGCTCTTTCCAGGTCATTCAGAGGATATCTGACCACTACATGCTTACACAGACCACCACCAAGTGCTCTGGAAACCATCCTTTCCGGCTCAAAACATTTGTGTGAAGGAAAAAGCATAACCCTGAGAAACCAAAGTACCGGAGTTCTAATTCTGACTCACTATTTACTTGTTTCTGTCTCAGTTTCCTCTCTGTATAACTGAGGAAGATTAAATTTATTCTTCCTTCTCAAGGGAATTGGAAGGATTCATTCCTCTTTAAACATGCGCCATGTAAACATTTTAGCTGACCTAATCTGCTCAAAAGTCAGTTATGTTGATTTTCTCAAAATTTTCTCTGATTTGCTACACATTCCTTGCCATGAAACCCTATGACTGAGCCCAAGAGCCCAAGCAAAAACCAAGTACGATGGCCCCAACCAGAGGCTGTTACAAACGAAAGCCCCGTGCTTAACCTCAGGCACATGAGTCATTCACTTGTGCAGCCCTGGGCGCATGCGTTTGCATGACCAGGGCCTAAAACTAGACTAAAAAGCAAAACTAATCAACAACAGACAGGGGAAAATGTGCACAGGAGGGTACAACCTAGACACCTATTTATAGTTTCTAAAATGGCCAGGTTACGTGGAGAACTGCAACCATGCCCTCACGGAAGGCGGTAGTTTTCCAGGCAATGGTACACACCGACCTTCCTCCTCACCGATGTATGGGTGCAATGGCAGATACGCCTCCTACACCAGCTTGGAAACAGCATTTGCGTGCACCAAGGCAAAGTCTGACGCCCCCCTTTGCCTTGAGTGTATCCCCCAGGTTATTTGCCAGCGTTTTGATGTTTGCCCAGCCAGCTGAGGAAGCTGCCCGTCCCCGCGCACTTCCCTGCGCTTCCCCTGCCCTGCTCGCGCAGCTCGGGCGACCTGCCCGCTCCGGAGCTGCCCGCGACAACAGGTCAACCCGCAGCGAAGCCTTCCCGGCCACCTGCGGCACCTGCGCCCCGTCCCGCGCTGCGGCCGGGAGGCCGCTGCCCCCGCGGGGGGATCCCCGGGTCCCCGCGGCGCTTCTGGGGCGCCGGGGACGGGG